>OY978525.1:68755476-68883553 GCA_963854835.1 Megamerina dolium
ACGATTGTGACATTGATTGTGCTGGCGACTTTGAAAGCATAAGAGATAAATGTCAGCGAGTACGTGAATTAGATTTGGCACAGAACAAATTACAGGATTGGCAAGAAGTTTTCCATATTTTACACCATATGCCCCGCATTGAATTTCTGAATCTAAGCAAAAACTCATTGAACGGAAATATATCGAAATGCCATACATCGCCAATAGGTAATCTCCGCAGTATAGTTTTAAATGGTACATACTTGGACTGGTTGTGCATTGATGTACTCTTAGATAACCTTCCCATTTTAGTGGAGCTTCATTTAAGTTTAAACAACTACGAAGAAGTGCTTATTGATACTACTGACAATGAAAACGAACACTGCAACAAAAACTCCAACGTAATGGAATCTTGTGACTCAGATACAACGATAGAAACGAATTTGAAGAAGTGTAATAAAGGACGATGTAAACGAACATCAACACATAACTCTCTGAAAACATTGCATTTCACTGGAAATCCAGTGCACAATTGGCAAGAAATTTGTCGTCTCGGTAGAATATTCCCAAATTTGGAAAATCTTGTCCTGGCTGAGTGCCCTATTAAAACTGTTTGTGTAACAAATGAGAACATCACTACCGACGATACTATAACGAACATCAACAGTGAAGCTCCTCATACATTTTTTTCAAATTTAACTTTTCTTAATTTAAGTTATGCCAACATAAATACATGGGATGACATTGAAGAACTATCCAAGTTTTCAAAATTGAAAAATTTGCGAGTAAAGAATTGGCCATTGTGGGAAAGCCTTGAGTGTACCGAACACGAACGACGTCAATTATTAATCGCAAGATTACCAAATGTCACATTACTTAATGGGGGTGGTGTGATCAGTGATGATGAGCGCGAAGATTCTGAACGTGCATTTATTAGACACTATATGGAAAAACCTGTCTGGCAGCGTCCCGCTCGATACGATGCACTCATTGTAAAACACGGCCAGCTGGATCCTCTTGTCAATATAAATCTAACGCCAGATAAGCGTGTAAGAGTCTTCCTTACATACAATGAAATGTCCGAACCTCGATTTCTGGATATATACCGTACAGTATCTGATCTAAAGATTAAATTAGAGAAAATAATTGGATTACCAGCAAACAAAATGCGTTTATACTATTTAGACAAGGATTATAGAGAATTCGGTCCTGAAGAGATGAAATATCCAAATAAACTACTTTACAGCTATAATATACAAACAGATGATGAAATCATAGTAGATGAGAAAAAATGAATAAATAAGTAACAAGCCATGTTTACCTATGTAGTTACATACATTTATAATGGATTTATATAACAAATATACATATAATGTGATTCTAAAACACAATACATTTTTTAACGCAACTTTTATTCTTATAGTCTAGACAGACGGCAGCGTTAATCCGGATTAATGAAACACAATCCGAATAAAATACTAACCTGACACGGCAGTATTGCCGATTATAAAACAGCTGATTGCTGTTTTATTAGGTCTGCTCACTTACATTAGTATCGCTATCAATTTCTGTCATCTGTTATTTATTAACCAACGCTTATCATGTCGAAAACTGTTAACAATTAATGAAAGTTTTTTATAAGCGAACACCTATTATTTTGTAAATTGGATCGAGAAAAATTCACAAGAGAAAATTTTCAGCAGTGTTGCCATCGCAAATTGCCTAATCCCCTTTTATTTGGAGAATTACCTCATAGAGTTAATGCGATCGAGGCAGCATCACACGATAGCAAGTTAGAGTAGAAAGTACAGTAAAGAGTGATTGTAAATCACTGCAAAATCACTTTTTCGTGTCAGCATATTGCGGTCTATTTTCTTGCAGTACTTAGTTCATAAGCATCAATCTCTGTAGGTAGCGATCGCCGGTGGTGGTTTCGTTTGGTTGGAGCACACCCAGTTGATCCAACCAGATACACAGCATTACCTTCAAATCATGAATATTGGGCTTTGCAGTTTATGTTGATGGCTGACCGAGTTTAATTCATGGTTTGTGTGCTTGGGGTACCGCAATGGACCAACTTTTCATCGCCAGTCAAAATACGATGCAATTTTTGGCTCTCCAGCAGCAGTTGGCATGCGAGAAATCGATTTTCAATGTCCATTGGCTTCAATTTGTATGGTCCTCGCTTTTGAATCATTGCCAACGGTTTTAGGCGTTTTGAAGTAACTTGTTGAATGACTCCCAACGTCTCTACAAGTTTTCTTGCGTTTGACACTAGCACACGTCTTCACTCAGTGACTCTTCAAACTTTTATGGATGACCAGGTCGAGGTTTATCATCAACGCTAAAATCAACAGTTTTGAAGCGTCAAAACCACTCTCTGCATGATTTTTCTGTTGGAGCAGATTCACCATAAACTTCCACAAGCAATCGATGCGCTTCAGCTGCACTTTTCTTCCAATTAAAAAAGAAAATTAAAACCACGCATATGCTCTTTATTTAACACAAGTTCGGAAATCTTCGATAGAATTAAAAATAATTATGTTGTTAATTCAAACTGAATATGATTAACAAATGTCACAGCTTTTGAACAAAGCAAAAATCAGCTGTTTGTCAACCAGTTTTGACAGCCAAAGCCACCTATTCAAATCGGCCAGAATTAAATTTTATTGTATATTGTATATATATATATATATATATATATATATATATATATATATATATATATATATATATATATACATATATAAATATATATATATATATATATATATATATATATATATATAAATATAAATATATATATATATATATATATATATATATAAATATATATATATATATATATATATAAATATATATATATATATATATATATATATATATATATATATATATATATATAAAGCCCCAAACTCATTGGCCGAGCTTCTCTTCCATTACTATTGTGCGTCTTAAATTTGGACAGTATTAGAAGGGACCTACTTATTTTAGCCGGTTCCGAACGGCAGAACACTTGTGACATCACTTTTTCTGAGCTATGCCACAGAGTTCTTTTTAGAAGCTTTTTCATGGCAAGTTGTTACTGTCGGAAGAATTGCCAATTGCTTGCCGACAAGGTGTCGGCAAGCAATTAAGGTTATATCGTTATTTAAGGAAGAAAAACCACAGAATGACATTGCAAAATCATTAAATATCAACAAATCTATGATATCAAGATGGATACGATTATTTGAAAAAACTGGTAGCGTTACAGATCGAAATTCAGGAGGAAGACCGCAAAAAATTTCTTATAGGGAAGCTATTCAAATTAAAAAATTGATTAAAAAAAATCCGTTCATGTCTTCAAAAGATATAGTAAATACTCTTAATTTAAATGTCGATTCAAGCACAGTAAGAAGGCATTTGATTAAAGTTGGTTTAAAAAGCTACAAAGCGGTAAAGAAACCAATGCTTACACCAAAACATGTAAAAAAAAGGTATGTTTGGTTTAATGACTTCAAAACAAAAACAACAACATATATTTTTTTTCCAGACTTGAATTTGCTAAGAAGTACGTGGGCTGGTCCATAAAAAAGTGGTTTGGCGTATTGTTCAGTGATGAAGTTAAAATAAATTTATTTAATTCAGACGGAATAATAAGAGTTCGACATGCGAAGGGTGAAGGCCTCAATCCGCGATACTGTAAAAAGACTGTAAAGCATGGAGGAGGGAACGTCATGGTGTGGGCGTGTTTTTCGAGGAGTGGACTTGGTCCGTTGCATAGAATTGACCACAAAATGGACAGATTTATGTATAAGGACATCTTAGAAACTGCAATGTTGCCTTTTGCGGAATGGAATATGCCACTTCGATGGGTGTTTCAGCACGACAATGATCCGAAACACACATCGAAGTTTGTGAAGGATTGGCTACAGTCAAATAAGATTCAAGTGCTTGATTGGCCGGCACAATCGCCCGACTTTAATCCTATTGAAAATTTGTTTTCAATTTTAAAACGAGGCTTGGGATCAAAGCGCTTTAAAAATAAAGACGTACTATTTTTAGGCCTCAAAACTGAATGGGAAAATATAAATAAATCATATTTAACGAAATTAGTAGCTTCTATGCCCAAAAGGTGTGCTGCAGTAATTAAAAATAAGGGATACTACACAAAATATTAAAAGTTGCTTAAGTTTTGCACAGATGAAATATGAGTATAATTTGTTTTTTGTTGTTTACAGTTAATTTCGTAAGAATACCGAACTTTTGTTGTTGTTGTTTTTTATGTATTTAATGAAGGAACAAATAAATATTAAAACATTCAATCTAAGCGCTTTTATTTTTTAGTAAATTTGAAATCAATGAGAGCACTATGCCAGTTGCTTAAGTTTTGCACAATACTGTATATATATATATATATATATATATATATATATATATATATATATATATATGTATAAATATATATATATATATATATATATATATATAAATATATATATATATATATATATATATATATATACTTACTTACTTATGTGGCCATAACAACCGAATATCGATTTAGGCCGAAAATAACATGCTTCGCCAGCCATCTCTGTTCTTCGCTAACTGGCGCCAGTTAGAAATTCCAAGCGCCGTCAGGTTCTCCAGTACTTGGTCTTTCCACCGGAGGTTTGGTCTTCCTCTTTTGCGTCGTCCTCCAGCGGGTTCCGAATATAACACCTTCTTAGCTGGAGCGTGTTCTTCCATTCGCTCGACATGACCTAGCCAGCGCAGCCGCTGGATTTTGATGCGCTTTACTATGTCAATATCGGCATACAGCTCGTACAGCTCATGGTTGTACCTTATTCGGTACTCGCCACCAACGCAAATAGGTCCAAAGATCCTGCGTAGGACTTTTCTCTCGAAAACTCCAAGTATTCGCTCATCCGAGGTGGAAATTGTCCAGGCTTCAGCGCCATATGTTAGGACAGGCATGATGAGAGACTTGTAGAGTGTAGTTTTCGTTCTTCGAGAGAGGGCTCGACTTCTCAATTGCTTACTCAGCCCAAAGTAACACCTGTTAGCAAGAGTTATCCTACGCATGATCTCCAAGCTGACGTCATTACTGCTGTTAATGCTGGTTCCAAGATAGACAAAGTCCCTTACTACTTCAAAAGCGTAGTTGTCAACAGTGACGTGCTGTCCAAGACGCCGGGACTCTTTGTTTGTTGACACTAGATACTTCGTCTTGCCCTCGTTCACCGTGAGACCCATCCGACGCGACTCTCTTTCCAACTCTGAGAATGCTGCACTGACTGCTCGCATGTTCATGCCGATTATGTCAATATCGTCGGCATACGCTAACAGCATGACACTTTTGTTGAAGATAGTGCCATTATGTCGTAGATCAGCAGCTCGTATTATTTTCTCCATAATAAGATTGAAGAAGTCGCACGATAACGAATCACCTTGTCTGAAACCCCGTTCGGTATTAAACGGTGCGGAGAGGTCCTTCCCAATTTTCACTGCACAACAGGAGTTATGCAGTGTCATTCTACAAAGTCGAATGAGCTTTGCAGGAATACCGAACTCAGACATTGTTGCGTAGAGGTAATCCCTTACCGGACTGTCGAAAGCGGCTTTATAATCAACAAATAGGTGGTGTGTGTCGATCTGTTTCTCTTGGGTCTTCTCCAGGATTTGGCGCAGTGTGAAAATCTGGTCGATGGTGGATTTACCAGGTCTGAAGCCACACTGATAAGGTCCAATCAGGTTGCTGAGCATAGGCTTCAATCTTTCACAGAGTACGCTCGATAGAACCTTGTACGCGATGCTCAGGAGACTTATTCCACGGTAGTTGGCGCAAATTGTGGGGTCTCCTTTTTTATGTACAGGACAGAGAACACTGAGCCTCCAATCATCAGGCATGCTTTCATCCGACCATATTCTGCTTATGAGCTGGTGCATGCGGGTGAGCAGCTCATCGCCTCCGGTCTTAAACAACTCGGCAGGCAGGCCATCAGCACCTGCAGCTTTGTTGTTCTTCAGCCTTAAAATGGCCGTTTCAACCTCGTCATAGTCGGGTGGTGGAACATCAACACCATCATCTGTAATTGGGGTTATCGGGCATTCTCCTCCACTGGCGGAATTGTTCGTAGCATCGCCATTCAGTAACGTGGAGAAGTGTTCCCTCCATAGGCTCAGTACACTCTGGACATCCGTAACCAGATTCCCATTTCCATCACGACAAGAAGAGGCTCCGGGATTTAAACCTCCACTCAGGCGCTTGATCTTTTCAAAGAATTTTCGAGTCTCATTCTTGTCGGTACACATCTCTATCTCCTCACACTCGCGTCTTTCCAACTCCCTCTTCTTGCGCCTGAAAAGACGTCTCTGCACTCCTTTTCTCTCTGTACCGCTCCTTAACAGCTCGCGTTGCGCCTGCACGCAGGGTTTTTCTGTAGGCGGCGTCTTTCTCTGCGGTAGCGTCGCGACACTCCTGATCATACCACTCATTCCTCAGAGGCCGGTAGTAACCGATTACCTCCTCGGCAGCAGTAGTCATGGAGTGGGATATATGTGTCCACCGTGCGCATGTATCATCAAATGGAGGAGTGTTCTGCATAAGCAGATCCGATAGTCGAGTGGAAAATGCATCTGCTGTCTCTGGTGATCGCAGCTTACTGACGTCGAGCTTTCTCTGTGTGGGACTTCTCTTGTTATTTGCGACACATAGGCGTGTGCGCACCTTAGCTGCAACAAGGTAGTGATCCGAGTCGATGTTGGCACCACGGATCGATTTCACGTCCATCACACTGGAAGCATGCCTTCCGTCAATCACCACATGATCAATTTGGTTTCTTGTACGTTGATCTGGAGACAGCCATGTCGCTTTGTGGATGTCGAGATGCTGGAATCTGGTACCACCAATTACCATGTTTCGTGCTGCGGCGAAGTCGATCAGCCTTATTCCGTTATCGGAGGTGTTTTGGTGGAGGCTGAATTTTCCGACAGTTGGGCCAAAGGTACCTTCCTTGCCCACCCTGGCATTAAAGTCGCCAAGCACGATTTTGATATCGTGGCGGGGGCAGCGGTCATAAGCTTCTTCGAGGCGCTGAAAGAAGCTCTCCTTGGTCACATTGTCCTTCTCATCCGTCGGAGCGTGGGCACATATAAGGCTGATGTTGAAAAATTTTGCCTTGATGCGGATTGTGGCCAGCCGTTCATTCACAGGCGTAAACTGCGAGACAAGATGTCGTAGTCTCTTGCTGACCAAAAATCCACATCCTAATTCGTGCCTTTCAGCATGGCAACTGTAGTAGATGTCACAGGACGCTCTTTTGGAGCAGCCCTGTCCTGTCCATCGCATTTCCTGGAGAGCGGTGATGTCAGCTCTGTATTTTTCGAGGACATCAACCAGCTGGATAGAGGCACCCTCCCTATAAAGGGATCGGACATTCCAGGTGCATATCCGTAAATCGTGGTCATTTTTTCGTTTGCGGGGGTCATCAACAAAAACGGTAGTCCTTCTCCGAGGCATATTTGTTTTTTTCATTGGGGGGGTTTTTTATGTGGCGGGTCCCAAACCCAACGCACAACCTCTAACCGAGGAGATTTTCGCCATATATATATATATATATATATATATATATATATATATATATATATATATATGTATATATATATATTTATATATATGTATATATATATATTTATATATATGTATATATATATATATATATATATATATATATATATATATATATATAAAATAAAAAATAAATATGTGGCACTTAAAGCCCCAAAGGGCTCATTGGCCGAGCTTCTCTTCCATTACTGTTGTGCGTCTTAAATTTGGACAATATTAGAATGGACCTACTTATTTTAGCCGGTTCCGAACGGCAGAACACTTGTGACATCACTTTTTCTGAGCTTGTCACAGAGTTCTTTTTAGAAGCTTTTTCATGGCAAGTTGTTACTGTCGGAAGAATTGCCAATTGCTTGCCGACAGGTGGGTAACGTTCGAAAGAAAAATCTTGTCGATATTAAATTTGTTATGCATCAGCCGGGTATTGAACCACGACCTACAGATCAGAAGGCGAACACACTAAGCACTGAGCTACGGCACCCACAAATATATATATATATATATATATATATATATATATATATATATATATATATATAAATAAATATATATATATATATATATATATATATAAATATATATATATATATATATATATATATATATATATATATATATATATATTTATCTGTATGAATATACATATATATGTATATATATTTATGTATATGTATATATATTCATATACATATATTGTTACGTTTTTATTCTGTGAGCGTTTAATTCTATTTAAATTACCTTGTTCGATTACTGGATTCTGTTAATAATAACTGCAACACTTATTTTATACAACTATATACAGCAACAATTTATTTAATAATCTCTATTTACAATCAACTCTGCTTACAATCAACTATTTACAATAACACTTAAATGCACTAGCTACTTTTGCCTCTGTATAGATCTTTGCGCAGTCACGTTCGGAATTCGATTGATTGTCACTTCTCAACACTGGCTCTCTTTATAATCTATTGGCAAAACCCCAGAATCTTCCATTATCGAGATTCTTCTCTTTCCTTCTCGTTGGCTTGTTCTGGTTATTGCTTATTTCTTTTTGTTGACATTCGTTTCGATGCTGCCAATAGTGTCAGTCACAATTGTGATGAGTAACCAACTATCGATACTCGTTACAATATATGTATATATTGTAACGAGTATCGATAATAAGAATAAGAAATAAGCAATAACCAGAACAAGCCAACGAGAAAGAAAGAGAAGAATCTCGATAAAGGAAGAACTCTGTTTACAATTAACTATTTACAATAACACTTAAATGTACTAGCAACTTTTGCCTCTGTATAGATCTTTGCGCAGTCACTTTCGGAATTCGATTGATTCTCACTTCTCAACACTGGCTCTATTTATACTCTGTTGGCAACACCCCAGAATCGTCCTTTATCGAGATTCTTCTCTTCCTTTCTCGTTGGCTTGTTCTGGTTATCGCTTATTTCTGTTTGTTGACATTCGTTTGGATGCTGCCAATAGTGTCAGTCACAATAGTGATGAGTAACCAACTATCGATACTCGTTACAAGAGTATAAATAGAGCCAGTGTTGAGAAAGAACACGTCATTGAAAATCTACAAAAAGGAATTGAGATTAGATTTTAGAAAATTTCCGGAACCATTAATGAAAAAGTTATGGATCTGAAGAAACATGTAGATGACTTGGAAGATAAGTTCGAGAAATTACAGCACGAACTCAACCAACTAAAAATAAATGGACCAGCCACATCAGTGATTCGAGATTCAAGCACAATCAAACTAAAACCACCAACATTTGACAGAAGCACGCCATTCAACGTCTTCAAACTTCAATTCGAGACAACCGCTTCGAAGAATCAATGGGATGATAGCGACAAGACTGCTGCATTAATAGTCGCATTAAAGGTAATGCTTCCGAAGTGTTACAGATGATTTCAGAGAAAGATCGTGGTAGCTATCAGTCACTGATGGACACACCCCAGCGAAAATATGGAAATGAAGACAAGAGTGAATTGAGATCGCGAGTGCAACGGAGTAATGAGAGCCTTCAAGAATTCGCTTCCGATATTGAGCGCTTATGTCATCTAGCGTTCTCCGGTAATTCGCACGAGTTCGTCGAAAAAATAAAAATAGAGGCATTCATAGATGGCATACGTGATGGAGAGACAAAGCGTGCCCTAGTCATGTCACCCAGGAATACTTATGCCGAAACAGTCAGTAGTGCCTTGACGTTTGAAGCCGCCAGTTTCATGTGTCGACCAATGCCAGGGGTACGCCAATCAGAAACAGAAACAACAGATCTGGTTGAAGCAGTGCGTCAGGCAGTAAAATCACTAGTTCAGCCTGAAGCAAGAACAGCAGGTCGACGCGAAAACAAATTTAATGGTAAGTGCTTCATTTGCGACAAACGAGGGCATATAGCTCGTGATTGCAATCAATCGAATATGAAGTCTAAAGGAAGAACAAGGAATCAACGCAAAAATAAATTTGCCGGTGAGTGCTTCATATGCGATCAAAGAGGACACATGGCGCGTAACTGCAGCCTACGACGCAAGCAACAAAGATCGAATTCACTAGGACAACGAAAGGAAGATCGTGATGTCATTCATCGTAGTAAAGCTGATACTCCATATCGTCGTACTTGCACCGTGGATAGTAAACGTTGTTCTCGGGTAAGAAGCCAGAATCAGGTTGTTAACCTACGTCTTACGAATATATTGCCGGAGGAGTCATGGACCACCGAACGAGTGCAAGAAGATCAGCGGAACGACCCAGATCTCGTAAAGATTATGGAATACAAGGAGCAGGGCATACGTCCAGATTGGCAAGAAATGGCTAATGAGAGTCCAATAGCAAAGGCATACTGGGCGCAGTGGCAAAGCCTGCACTTACGAGACTTATGTTTATTCCGAACATGGGAAAGTGAAGAAGGAAAAATCACTTATGATCTTCTAGTGGTACTCAAGGCAAGAATAAATGAAGTGGAGATATCAAGTGGCCACCAAGATCATGCGATTTGACACCGCTTGACTTTTTTTTGTGGGGCTACGCGAAAGACCGTGTTTATGCATATAAACCTATAACTCTTGAGCACCTAAAAACCAACATTCGTCACGTTATGGCTGAGATACCGCCCAATATTTGTCAAAAAGTGGTCGAAAATTACCTCAAAAGGTGGTGGTCATTTAAATGATGTAGTATTTCACACATAATGTCAACGTTCAAACTTTATAATAAAAAAGAAATATCATGATATTTTATATGTGTTTTATTTACATTTACTTTTGAAACCGCAAAATGGATAACCCTTTATATATATATATATACATATATATATATATATATATATATATATATATATATATATATATATATATATATATATATATGTATGTATGTATGTATGTGTATATATGTATATATATGTACCAGGTGTACAAGCTTAAATCAGCTGTTTCATTAAAAAAACATTTTTTTTCATAGAAAGCCAAAAATTAATTTATTCAAAGTATTTGCCCTCACTAGCTATACATTTTTCCAGAGACCGCAAATAATGATTATTTTTAAAAATTCAAATGAAAAAATCAACATTTTCTACATGTCGGTGAACACAGCTGAGCATCAAAATGATATTGTTTAAACGCTGAATTGGAACCACTAAATATGTTTATTTTTTGAGTATTACGTGAAAAATTAAAATTAATTATTATTTTTAGATTTGTATTTTTTTAATCTTTTATAAAAATTATTGTTTGATTTAAATTTTTTTACTCTATCGAAAAAATTACTTTTAGTTTTTTATTTTATTATTCAAGAATAAAATTTATTTTTTGAGTTTTATTTTTTTGCTCAGGAATAAAAATTATTTTTTGAATAAATTTTTTTTTTGTTCGGGAATAAAAATTAAAATTTGATTTTTATGTTTTCCCCCCATAAATAAAAGTCAAAACATCGTACAGCTTTGTGGTTGTGGGCATGATAACATTTTTTTTTTATTTCAATCTCGTCTGCCAATCAACAATAAAAAATAAAAAACAATAACAACATAAAGAACTGAGTAGATTTATTAACTACTATATCTGTATTGGAACATATAATACACAAATATATAGTTTCAACAAATTTTCTGATCCAGACATCGTCGAATTTTAAAATTTTTCGACCCATTTTGCATAATTGATTCTTAATAATTGAAATGTGATTAGAACATAAATTTTTTTTTTTTTTTTTTGTTAGCTTATTTTTTTTTTTTATTGAATCTTTCTTAAATACAAGAAACTAACAATAAGTATTAAAATCTTACAAACTAAATAAAACTATGTGATATCCCCTACGTTCCATCACAATTTGGTGAGTCGCGAGATGTAGCAATTTTACAGCATATTCAGTGTGTCTTTTCTTTTTAATCGACGATGCCCCTTGCTCAGCAACAATTGCCTAGCAAGGGGATTCGGATGATTGTGTAATTTTTGAATGTAGCTTCTGCAGGACATTGCAACTTCCTCAGAAATTGTGGATACATTTAAATCTCGATGGATGTTAACGTTCCTCATATACCAAGGCGCGTTTACAATAATTCGCAGACACTTGGATTGTATTCGCTGCAATTTTTCGATATTAGAGGGAGATGCGGTGCCCCAAAACTGAATACCATAAGTCCAGATTGGTTTCAGGATTGCTTTATATAATAGCACTTTGTATTCAAGATTCAACTTTGATCTTTTGTGTAACAGCCACCATAACTGATTCATTTTAAGCTTGATCTGAGTTTTCTTTGCCTCTATGTGATTTTTCCATGTCAGCCTTCTGTCGAGGTGAATACCCAAGTACTTTGTTGAGGAACATTGTGGAACTGATTGGCCATTAATTTTAAGTGGGGGACATGTATCTAGCCTTAGCGTGAAGGTTACATGTACGCTCTTTGATTCATTGACTTTTATACGCCATTTTGCTAGCCAGATTTCGAGAGAATCGACATGAGTCTGCAGGAGTTTAGTAGCTTCTATGGGGTTAGAGCGAGAGCACAATATTGCCGTATCATCAGCAAAGGTCGATATGAATGTATAGTTATTGTTGGGCATATCTGAAGTGTATAAGAGATACAGTAAGGGACCCAAAACGCTTCCTTGAGGAACGCCAGCGTGAATATCCAATGGATTTGTTGTGTAATCCTTGTGATGTACGAGAAATTGTCTTTTCGTGAGGTAGCTACTAAGCAATGAGGAGACATTTGCAGGCAGTAATAGTTTGAGTTTGTAAATAAGGCCATCGTGCCATACTTTATCGAAAGCTTGAGTGATATCAAGAAAGACAGCTGAGCAATACTTTTTTTCTTCAAAAGTGTTCCTTATCAGAGTTACAATGCGGTGGACTTGTTCTATTGTGCCGTGCTGTTTTCTAAATCCAAACTGATGTTGAGGAATCAGTTGGTTGAGATTAATAAATGGAGTTATATTCATGACAAGTAGCTTTTCGAATACTTTAGAAAGTAGAGGCAGGAGGCTGATAGGTCTGTACGATGCAACTTTTGTAGGGTCTTTTCCTGGTTTTGCTATCATAATAATTTTTGAAGTTTTCCAGCATTTGGGATAGTGTTTAATACGAAGGATAGCATTGAAAATGTGCATCAGATGAATTACTGAAGCCGGAGGTAGCTCTTTTATCATTTTACCGGTAATTTTATCTGGACCAGGTGATTTTTATGGGTTTAAATCTTTATAAATTGCTTTGAATATGTCCTTTTTTTTAATTTTGAGCGTTATTGAGCAAGGTTGAGAAGTTAATATTGGTAATGAGGACTGTGAAGAGGGTGGATTGGGTGTAAACACACTTTTTAGGTGGTTTGCAAAAGCCAAACCCTTCCCACAGTTGCACATAAACATAACATAACATAAATTGAAATTGCAAATACTTTGGAGTTAAGTAAAACTATGTTTTCCAGAAGAAAAAATATGAAAATTTTGCAATGTATAGAAAACTATTATGTTTTCTATGTTTTGGGCTTTATTTTCGGATTAAGCTCACGATTTTACTCAAGAAATTACTATTACAATATATGCCGAGGATAAGAAAATTTAATGAAATTATGTATTTATGGTATATTGTAAAACAAATCTAGTAATATATAAATTTAGGGATTAGCCGAATCAGACCACTTATGTGGGTCCCTTTTCGTCCCTCAAATCGTGTGTTAATTATTTGTTCGGTTGCAGAATTCTTCTACTTCCTTCCTCATAATAACATCACGCGTTATTTCAAGCATCTCCTTGTGGGGTATGTTCCACATTTCGAGTTCATCAATAAATTGGCGACCCAGTGTGGACATCCTCCTGCTTGCCAATGCAGGACACTGGCACACTATGTGCGCCGCTGTCTCTGCCTCTTCCATGCATAATCTGCAAATATCAGCATCCTCCCCATCAACAAGACCCATCTTGCTGAGGTGGTACCTGAAATTGCCATGCCCAGTTATTAATGCAGTCAACCAGCTTAGAGTCATTCGTCCTAGACTGAGAGCCCTCCCCGATTCACTGCCCTTTGATAGCCTCAACGAAGCCTTTGCCTGTCTACAAGTAGATAAGTTCTCCCATCTCGTGAGATGAAGTTTCTTTATCCACTCTTCGACCTTTGCCTTCACCGTTCCGCTGCTGAGAGCAACTACTGGTTCCGGTCCATAAAATTCAGATTCAGATCCTTGTCTAGCCAAGGAGTCTGCAGCTTCATTCTGTTCTATACCAATGTGTCCCTTCACCCACATAAGAGTAATCGCATTACTACGAGCACACCCATTAAGTTTCTGAACACATTCGAGCGCCAACTTAGAAGATACCGTAGGTTGTTGCAGCCGCCTGACCACCGCCTGGTTATCGAGTGCTAGCAAGATTTTCTTACCTTGCACCTTTCCATCCAGTAGATGGTCCAGCGCATGCATTAGACCTAGCATTTCTGCTTGGTATACCGATACGTATCTTCCCAGATTCAGAGTGCATGCCAGTCCCAACTCTTTAGAGAAGATTCCAGCACCCGCTCTGCCATCCATTAATGAACCATCTGTAAAAATACTGATGTCATTTTCCTCACATACATCATGTGTGAGGCCGTCTTCAATGAGTGTTCTGTGTGACTTTTCAGTCATCTTCAGCCTACCCATTCCCTCCATTGGCATCTGCGCCTCCTTTACACTGCTATATAGCAGTGACAGGATGCCCCTGTGCCCCCTCTCTGTGCCGAATCCATACCAATTATTGGTTGTCTTCAGACGTAATGCTGTTAATGCCGCTGACTTCATAATATGCAAGTCCAACGGCAGCAGCCCGAGAAAGACTTCCAATGCTTCTACCGGGGTCGTCCGGATAGCTCCGGTAATCCCAATACAAGCCATTCTTTGTACCCTATCTAACTTGCTTTTCGCGGTCTTTTGGGTGACCTTAGGCCACCAGACCACAGCAGCATATGTTATTAAGGGTCTGACCATCGTTGTGTAGATCCAGTGCGCTGCTCTGGGAGTGATTCCCCACATGAGACCGAACACTCTCTTACACTGATGCAATACCCGCTTGCCCTTCTGAATCTTGTCATCGACGTGACTATTCCAAGTCAGCTTGTTATCCAGGATGACACCTAGATACTTTACTTCCTTGGATACGTTGATGTTCGATCCAAAAAGCCTAAGAGGGTCTATTGTTAGTCCAGTCCTCCTTTTAGTAAAGAGTACTGTTTCCTACTTACTAGCATTTACAGAGAGACCTTGTTCCGTGCACCATCCTTCAACCATTTTGAGTGCACCTCTCATGTCTCATGTCTCATGTATGTATCATGTATCATAAATAGTGTCCAGGAACTTACCGCTCACCGTTACCGCTATGTCATCTGCATACCCGACGGTGTGTATGCCTTTTGAGTCCAGAAGCTGAAGTAGGGAATCGACCGTGATGTTCCAAAGGATGGGCGATAATACTCCCCCCTGTGGACACCCTTTGACTACCCTCCCTCTGAGTCTGTAACTCCCATTTTGAAAGTTTATTGCCCTTTTCCTCAGCATGCTGTCCACCCACCTTATAATGGTTGGGCTGACTTCACGAGAAGCAAGGGCCATCCTTAGCTTATCGAAACCAATCTTATCGAAGGCACCTTCTATATCCATAAAAGTAGACATAGATATCCCTCCACAAGACAGTTCCCTCTCCGCTACGCGAACGAGTTGGTGCAGGGCCGTTTCAGTGGATTTGCCAGCTCTGTACGCGTGCTGACACCTGCTCAGTGGTTTTGTCAGAAGCGTTGTCCTTTCCATGTAGTCCGCCAGTACTCCTTCCATACATTTAAGCAGAAAGGAGGTCAAGCTAACCGGCCGGAAAGATTTAGCCTCTGAGTAGTCCCTTTTTCCCGGCTTTGGAAGAAAGACAACCTTAGTCTCTCTCCATTGAGTCGGGATATATCCTGTAGCCAGGCAAGTAATAAATATTCCCAGAAGCCTGTCTACCAGAGCTTCTGCTCCCCACTGAAGTAGGGCTGGAAATATCCCATCTGTACCCGCTGTTTTGAATGGAGAGAAACGCTTAATGGCGTTTATCACTCCATCTCTGGTGACTATCCTTTCAGCTTCCAATCTTTCATTCCTGTTTGCACCCTTGCGGGTGGCTTCCCAAGGATCTTCCGATCTAAAGCTTCCTGGAAAATGCACCTCCATCAGGTATTTCAGTGACTCTCCGATTGTATCTGTAAAGGATCCATTCGTTTTGCGAATTAATCCCAACTTTGACACCGGGTCCTTTGATATGATCCTCTGTAATCTACATACATCGGTCATATCTTGCATATTTGAGCAAAATTCCCTCCACGTTTTCCTTTTACGGTTGCGTAGAGTCTTCTTCAGCTCCCTTTTCTTTGACTTGTAGTCGTCCCATGCGTTGGGGTCCCCTCTCATGTGACGATTAAAAGCCTTCCTTGTCTCCTTTTTCATGGATTCCAGTTCCCCATTCCACCATGGAGTGGGATCTCCTTCGTCCACTACCGTCAGAGGACATGAAGCTTCAAATGCTTTGATCATGGCTGAGCTGATAGCTCTCACCTGATACTCAACATCTGCAGTTGTTCTAGGTCTCTTAAACCTCCTTGGCAATAATTCCTCAAGAACTTCGCAGTACCTTGTACAATCCGTTCGTTTCGGTATCCTTACCATTCTACAGTCGTTCCTATGTCTTTTATCGGACGTAATCCCAAACTGAATGGCCCTGTGGTCCAACATGGTTAGTCTATCCACAACCCTCCAGTCCAAAATCCTATCCAACATTTTGACATTCGTCAGAGTAACATCAATGACCTCGCAACGACGTCCGTCGACAAAGGCCGGTTCTGTTCCCCTATTAGAAACTTGTAGACCAAATCTTTCTATAAATTCGAGTAGACACTCTCCTCTATAGTTTTCATTGCTGCTGCCCCACACAGAACTGTGCGCATTGGCATCGCAGCCTAAGATCAGACCAACCCCCTTACCATCACAGAATCTCACTAGAGCTTCCACCTCTCTTGAAGGTGGTTCGTCTGGAGAATCGTATGGAAGGTATGCTGATGCGATCATAAATGATCCCGCACCGTCACCTATTCTCACTACTGTCAGATCCGGTGAACACAAGTTAGACATTAGAATCGCACGTATCCCATGTCTAACTAAAATGCATGTCCTCAACTTCCCCTCTGTTTGTGGATAAAACAAAGTGGTCTTTTGTGCAGATAGGCCTTTGATCCTTCCATGAAGAATCCAGGGCTCCTGAACTAGTGCAATGTCAAGCTCATCCTCATCGAAGCTCCGCACCATCATTGCTGATGCTGCTTTGCTGTGGTGAATATTGAGTTGACACACATTTAGTGGTTCCTGGCGCGGGCCCACCTCCCGCCCTAATGGCTTCTTCCTTACAGAATCTGCCACTAGCCCCACGCCAGGAGCTGCGTCGCACCCCTCATACTGCATCCTTCTGGAATTTAACGACGGCCTGTTCAAGACCGCAGTTGAGTCTCCCCCCTGCGATCCTGACGGCCTCCGCGTCCTCCTTAGGACACAGCACGGTGAGTACAACACCTGCCCTTTCTGCCTCGCCAAACCCTTCTGTGCGGATAACACTCCATTTGGAAGTGTCCTTCACACAGACGTTCTGGCGCTGCAGCCTTCTGAGGATGATGTCGCTGGCCACAGCATTGCCATGAGCAACAATCACCATCTTCCTCTTTGTCGACAAGGCAGTTAGGCTGTCACATTTGAGCTTCGCACCTTCCCACAAACCGGTTAGGTGCTCCACTGTCTTGCACAGCCATTGCTTGGATAGCTGATTTTTGCACCTTAGTACAATCAATCCGCTCTCCACCCTTGCCCTGCCGACAAATCCAATGTCATTGACATCGTCTTCAAGAGACTCCATGGCATCCAACAAAGATACCTTGAAGGTACTCAGATGAGTATCCTCCAGAAGCCCCTCTAGTGACAAGTCCATGACTCCCATAACGAGGTCAGCTTCCGCTACTTGAGCGTAAGTCTTCCTCGCCCTGGTGGGCTCGCCCTTTGCCTGTTCAGCCCGACGTTTAGGCGCTCTGCCAAGACCGCTCGGCCCAGGTACCGCATGCGAGGACTGTGAGTTCGCTGGGTTAACAATCTTTCCAGATTGTCCACCCCGCTCATCACCTCCCGACGTCGGATTTCCCTGTCCCGTCGTTCCCAGAGCTACTCTACCCGTGTTAGGCTTGGGCCTCGAGCCCCTTTCGGAGCGACTGACGGCCTTTATAATTGGCCGTCCATCTCTCCGAGCATTTGCCCCTTTTGGTGTCTGCGTGGAAGAATTATCAACCTTTTCAAGAGACGGTTGTCCATCCTTCCTAGCATCCACCTCAATTGGCCCCTCCGTCGTCTTCGGATGAGGCTCCTCAGGCGTTGAACTTTTTAAAGTGGTTCCGGAGCTATCGCCCCTGAACCTCTTCCCCGAGTTCTCCACCTCCAAGGTCGACTCATCTTGCAGAAGTCCACTGAGTTGGCCCGAGAGCTGCTCAATGGTCTTCTCCGACGACTTCATGGCCTTTTTACGTTGTCTCTTTCGCTTCTGCTTCTCCCGTTTCTTCAACAGGATTCGCTCTGCTTTTGAGACTCCGTCCTTTTCGCTTACACCTGATAAAGCTAACGATTCCGCTCCACTAGGATCGTCTTCGTCCACACCATCAGATGTTCGGCCAGATGTTTTACGCTGCCTCCAAACCGACTTCCCTGCCGACCTGGTGACACCGTCCTCTTTGTTCAACACCGTCGCAGCCGCCGGCTTAGGTCTTCCGAGACCCGTTCCGTCCGCCGCAACAGATGCTGCCATTGATTTTGGGCTGGCTAAAAGCTCGGCTTCTATGGAAGCCTCATTTTCCGCCATCCCCTCCACTACTTTTCCCGCCGTGGCTACCAGCACTACTTCGTATGAGGCAGTGCTGTCCGCCATTGCAGGAATTTCGTTCCGAGTTCTAGAGGTGGGAACGAGTGGTGCAGCTAACAGCTCGGCCTCTGGTGAAGCCTTATTGTCCGCCGTTCCTCCCGTTAACACCCCCGGAACCCCAGATCCAGTTTTTGGGTTTTTACAATCAATATTGTTCCCACGAGTTGCGAAGAAATAAATGTCCGCCTGCGCAGAGATTCGCAGTACGCAGGTAAGGCTAATTATTACGGAGGGCGCCAGGTATCCGTAAGCTCACGTTAGCGACTGGGCTATTTGAAAAAGGGGCCCCCAGCCAGGCTGATTTTCGGCACGGATCGCTTAACACCTTAATCCAGCCCCTCACCTCCGACCATGATAAGAGTACGTTGCCGAATGCTGTACTATTGAAGAGTAACAAACACTCACCAACTTACCCTTATCTTAGCTAGATACCGCCTGACATCGTACAGGCTAAACTGTGGTATCTATTTCCAGTCGGCACCCTCGAGGCGGGTTCAGTGGAGGATTTTGCCGACCAACAAATCTAGTATGTTACGTAGTTAAAAAATTTATCAGTTCTTTATGTTGTTATAGTTTTTTTTATAGTTGATTGGTAGACGAGATTGAGACAAAAAACAATTTCATCGTGCTCATAACCAGCTGTATGATGTTTTGAGTTTTATTTATGGGGGAAAAAAATAAAAATCAAAATTTAATTTTTACTCCCGAACAAAAAAAATTAAATTCAAAAAATAATTTTTATTCCTGAGCAAAAAAATAAAACTCAAAAAATAATTTTTATTCTTGAATAATAAAATAAAAAATTAAAAGTAATTTTTTCGATAGAATAAAAAAATTAAAATCAAACAAAAATATTTATTAATGATTAAAAAAATGAAAGTCTAAAAATAATTTTTATTGTTGATAAAAAAATTAAAATCACAAAATCATTAAATTTTGATTTTTAAATATTGCTTATAACAATTACGGTCCCTGCATTTTTCCCATCTCTCGGGCAATTTGTGTATACCATGCCAAAAGAATTCCTCATTTTTCGACGTCTTCATACGAATCGAAGTGCTGTTCGGCGAGCGCGAGTTACGTCGTCGTCGTCGCAAGCCAGCTCGCTGCCGACGTCAACGTCACTAACCCACCCCAATAAAATACAAATCGACTGGTCTGCATAAAAGCAACCAAAGCATGCTTACAACACATGCCGGTCACATTTCATATTTCACTGCAAAGTGACAAACGAATGTGTCACAACATAGCACTTAACAAATTTCACATTTTACGATTCTCCTTTGCGGCACTTTCGACAACGGTGGTCATGTTACCGAAAACTAGGGCACTGGCCAGCATTGCGGCAATTTCAAATATCAATGCTATACACAAATACACTACATTGCGGCAACTACAAAAAATCATTGCGGCAATGCTAACTATGCACAATATTCATATACGAATTTTGAGTACCCGGAAATAATAAATTAATATTCCGACATACACAAAATTCGTTACACCAACATATGTATGCAATAAACGTTTAAGCAATCGCAAGAGGCATTACGAAATATCAATAAAAGAAAATATGTAATAGAAAAGTAAGACCTAGCTTAAGAAATTTCATTCAAATAAAATTCAGAAATAATTTGTACACCGAAGTGACAAGTCGTTTCCTTTTGGTCACAACTGCAACTGAACTCAAGTTCAGAAAACACAACTCGCGTGACCCATCGACGAAAACAAGTGAGAGTCAGAAAGTGCCAGGTCTGGTGAATACGCGGGATGAGGTAGCACCTCCCAATTGAGTGTATCCAAGTAGTTTTGACGAGTGCGATGTGGAGTTGTCGTGGAGAAAAATCAGCTTATCATGTCTTTGTTCATAACCACCCAAAGCATCGTCTTGCGTCCAAAGCGATTAGGTCTTGGAGAAGAAGTTGCTGGTTGGCCGGGATCGACCCACGATTTTTTTTGTTTAGGATTCTCAAAGTATATTCACTTTTCATCGCAAGTCACCACAAGATGCAGGAACGACTTTCTTTTTTGTCTAGCAAGCAAGATTTCGCATGTGTTTTGGCGTCGCTCCATCTGCCTATCATTCAATTCATGGGGTGCCCATTTTCCAAATTTTTGAACCTTCCCCATGGCTCGTAAAAGTATGGAAATGGCTTGTTGAGTAAGACCTAACTGTTCGGCAAGCATTTTTTGCGATTGGGTGTCGTCCTCATCCAAAAGAGCCTGCAAATCATGGTCCTCAACTTTTCTAGGTTTTTTTCATGCTTCTTGTCACTCAAGTCAAAATGGCCTTCTTTAAACCGACGAAACCAGTGTCTGCAAGTGGTTTCCGATAGCGCACTGTCTCCACAAGCATTCGATGCGACTCAGTAGCAGATTTCTTCAAATTGAAGCAAAGAAGTAGAGCTTTCCGCATATGCTCTTTTTCTGGCACGAAACTAGACATGATTACACGAGGAAAAATGTATGTTGTTGTATGAAATTACTGATGATGTTTACTAATTGATGTAAACAGCTGTCGAACTCATAAAAAAAGGATGATAATAGACAACAGTCGATAATAGCTCAAGATGCTCACTACTGCCATCTTACGAACAAACAGCGGATTTAAGCTTGCATATATATATATATATATATATATATATATATATATATATATATATATATATATATATATATATATATATATATATATATATATATATATATATATATATATATATATATATATATATATATATATATATATATACAAGCTTAAATCCGCTTAAATCAAGCTTACTCCTGAACAACGTTTACAAATCGTTCAACTTTATTACGAAAATTCACGTTCTGTAAGGAATGTGTTCCGTGCACTTCGCTCAACTTATGGTCAACATAATCGGCCTACTGAGCGTAATATTCGCAACACCATCACCCATCTTGAGACCCAGCATTCATTATTGGATAATATTCGACCGAATAGACCACGTCCAGCACGCAGTGAAGAAAATATAGCGGCCGTAGCTGAGAGTGTACACGAGACCGTGGAGAGTCGATTCGGCGCCGTTCGCAGCAATTCGAACTGACGTATGGAACGACTTAGCGCATTTTGCGTCGAGATCTTAAATTGAAAGCGTACAAAATACAGCTTGTGCAAGAACTGAAGCCGCCCGACCTTTCCAGACGACATCGTTTCGCTCTCTGGGCTCTTAAAAAGTTCCAAGAAGATCCGACGTTTTCGAGACAAATTTTGTTCAGCGATGAGGCCCATTTCTGGCTCAATGGGTATGTAAACAAGCAAAATTGCCGCATTCGGGACGAAGAGCAACCTGAAGAGATTCAACAGCTGCCACTTCATCTAGAAAAAACAACGGTTTGGTGTGGTTTGTGGGCCGGTGGAATCATGGGTCCATATTTCTTCAAAAATGATGCCGGTGAGAACGTAACCGTCAATGGCGACCGTTATTGTGCCATGATATCCGACTATTTGATGCCTGAAATTGAAGCTCGTGATCTCGGCGACATTTGGTTTTAACAAGACGGCGTCATTTCCCACACATCGCATCAATCAATGGATTTATTGAGAGAACACTTCGGTGAGCAGATAATTTCACGTTTGTGGCCGGTCGATTCGTCACCAAGATCGTGTGATATCACACCGTTAGACTTTTTGCTGTGGGGATATGTAAAGTCTAAAGTTTATGCGGACAAACCCGCTTCGATTCAGGCCTTGGAGCAAAACATCACGCGTGTCATTCGCCAGTTACCAGTCGAAATGCTCGAACGAGTCATCGAAAATTGGACTCAACGGATGGACCATCTGAGACGTAGCCGCGTCCACATTTGAAAGACATAATCTTAAAAAAATAAATGCCAAAGAATGTTCTTTCAAATGATAATAAACATTCCCCATTCAATTTGAATTTTCTGTTTTTTTCTTTAAAAAAGTAGGGAACCTCGAAATGTATCACGCTTTATATTTATATATATATATATATATATATATATATATATATATATATATATATATATTTATATATATATATTTATATATATATATATATATATATATATATATATATATATATATATATTTATATATATATATTTATATATATATATATATATATATATATATATTTATATATATATATTTATATATATATATATATATATATAAATATATATATATATATATATATATATATATATGTATATATATATATATATATATATATATATATATGTGTATATATAATTATATATACAGTGGCTCACAGCTTATTTCGTACAGTGTATATATTTTTATGTAAATGGCTGTAACATCGAAACTAAAAAACTTATCGATAAGTTTTGAATGTAGATGTCTGTGTATGTGTTTAGTAAACCTAATAAGAAAACGGGGAACCCCAAAAATTGTTCTTTTTGTCATGCAAGAGAGAAAAACTATTGATCAGCTGATTTTCAGCTCACATCTTATTTCGTACACAAACTTCAATGTAAGTAAGTTTCATTCTGCCGCGCAGTTACAAAGTTTTTTTGAATTGTATGAGTTTTTGGACCTTTTTAACTATTATAACAATTTTTATTATTCTTATTTTAAATAGTTAAAGTGCTGTAAATTAAACATTTAGTGTTATGGGTCGTCGTACAACGATGGAACAGCGTAAACTGGTAATTAACCATTTTAGGAAAGGTCAGAGTGTGCGAAAAATTGCTGAAATGACAAATTTAAGTGCCTGTCCAATACATCATTCAACGCTTCATTCGCGAAAATCGGTTGGAGAACAAGGGCAGAGAAGCACCTAATAAGATTTTCAACGCATCAGACGAGCGTTATATTGTACGAAAAATTAAAAAAAATCCAAAGTTATCCACTCCGAAGTTGGCTGCAGAGGTTCAGCGTGAAATAGGAAAATCATCCAGTGCTGAAACTGTCCGACGTGTGCTGCGCAATCATGACTTGAACGGTCGAGTAGCCCGAAAGAAACCATTCATTTCAAAAATGAATATACAACGCCGACTTGACTACGCCAAAGAGCATATTATTAAGACTCCTGCGTTCTGGAATACCGTTATTTTCGCGGATGAGTCTAAGTTTAATATTTTTGGCTCGGACGGAATGTCATATGTTTGGCGTAAAGCTAATACCGAGCTAAACAAGGAGAACCTTAAGCCCACAGTGAAGCATGGTGGCGGTAGCGTGATGGTTTGGGCCTGTATGTCAGCAGCCGGAGTAGGTGAATTGGTTTTTATTGAGGGAACAATGGACAAAATGAAGTACCTCGAGATTCTGAAAAACAATTTACTTCAAAGTGCAGACAAACTGGGTTTGCGGGAAGAATTTCGGTATTACCAAGATAATGACCCAAAACATAAATCTGGGATTGTGCAATCTTGGCTTATTTGAACTGCTCACACTTGATGTCTCCACCACCACAGTCACCTGACATGAATGTGATTGAAAATCTTTAGTCTATTTTGGACAATAAAATAAGAACACACAAGATTTCTAATAAGCAAGACCTAAAGAAGGTACTGATGGAGGAATGGAAAAAAATCACACCAGACATCACTCAAAAATTGGTGGATTCAATGCCAAGTAGACTCCAGGCTGTCATTAACGCTAAGGGATGTCATACTAAATATTAAAATCAACTTACTTTGTTTTTAGTTTGAACTTAAAGAGACTGTACGAAATAAGCTGTGACATGAATTTTCCTATTTTTTTCTTATTTTATTTTTTTATAGTGTCAAAAACTAAAATTTTGAAAAAGTAAATTTTGGAAAATAAAAAACAAACCTTCCTTTCAAAAATGGCATTTATATTTTGTTCAAATTTTTGCTATATTAGGAATTACGACTGCAGCAATTTTTAAACTGTCACTGTACGAAATAAGCTGGGAGCCACTGTATATGTATATATATATATATATATATATATATATATATATATATATATATATATATATATATGTGGGCATTTCCACAAAAGCGTCCCCCGGACCAAATAATTCAAATGTTAATAAATGAATGATTTTTCCAAACTTTAAAGAAATGTCTAAATTGTTATAATATAACACATTTACAGTATACAGTTGGTATTATGGAAAACAGCATGAAAAATCGAAATTTTTTTCTTGCTTTTAGCTATTTTAACAGCATTTTGTTTTTATAACTTTTTGCTCATATATTTATGTTGTGGTTGCCTTTATGTAATAAACTCTTTCTAACAAAGAAAAATAACAGAAAAAACGAAAACGGATAAAACTAAGCGCGAATATCAGCAAATTTCTATTTTGTTTTTATTGATATTCTATTGTCCCGTTCTTGTACCAAAATCAACATTTTTTATCAGTACTTTTCGATCGTTGTAAGCACGTATTTGCAAGTTTTAATTTTAAATAAATTTAGTGGCCCCTACTTAAAAAAAATTACTTTGTATAATTATCATATAAACCATATTTTTTTTATTGACAAAATGTGTCGCGTTCGTCATCGTATGTGTATATATTTTTCAAAAACAATTTTTATTCAATATTTTAATATTCATTCCCTAC
The DNA here is from genome assembly GCA_963854835.1 of Megamerina dolium. NCBI lineage: Eukaryota > Metazoa > Arthropoda > Insecta > Diptera > Megamerinidae > Megamerina > Megamerina dolium. The sequence continues at coordinate 68,781,052 of OY978525.1, forward strand.
AAATACGCACATATTTAAGAAGGTGGATAAAACACTAGCCGAGACTAGAAGACAAACTTCAATACAGTACTTACAAAAAATTAAAAAAGATCCTGAAAAGTATAAAGAATATCGCAATAAAGCAGCTGAGGGGACGAGAAGGCGGAGTAGAGCTATCGAAACTGGCAAAAGGTAACAAAAAATTGCTGAAAGAAAAAAGGGGAAAATATCGAATATGGCAGAAGCAGCTGCGCGATAAAAAGAAAAATTATGCTAGCATTTTTCTAGACGCAGTCGGAAACGAGTTCCATTTTTTGTCGCGTGCTGTATCAAATGTTTATTGTTAATATATTGGAAACATCAAATTGACAGAACTTACATTTTGCACTACATATAACGCTAATGAAATACTCTCCAAAAATAAAACTTTAAGTTTTCCTTACTTTGTTGTATATATTTATATATATATACAACAATATATATATATATATATATATATATATATATATATATATATATATATATATATATATATATATATATATCTATCTATATATATATATATATATATATATATATATATATATATATATATATATATATATATATATAGATATATATAAGTGAAAAGTTTTAGAATTAAAAACTCTAAAATATATTTCTTTTTATTGCCGACACTATGTCAGAACTTTATTAAATTCATTAGGAACTAGAGCTACTGCACAATTTGATCTGAGCCAGATTTCTTCGATGCATTTTGTGCATGTGCCGAAAATCTGTTTTCCGTTGTCAAATCAATCGTATGAATGTTTACATAATGTGCCAACGTGACTTATGTTAGGTCAACGTGTCTTATGTTAACTCTTCCCTACTTTAAATCGAATGTCCTCAATCGATGTTATTAGAGGGGCGCAGTGTTGAGCTGTGGTGTTCTGATTTGGGCCTTTTTGCGTATTTGCAATATTTTCTTCAGTTATTTGTGGCTTATGTAATGTAATATACAAATTTTGCTTATTTTTTATTATACAAATAAGAACAATTGTTATAATAGCGATGAGTAATATGATTGTTTTATACGTACTTAAACTAATTACTATTCAAATTATTAAATTAATTATTTCTGCTTAGTAGTAATTTAATATAATTATAATGTTTTAATTTGTTCAAATGTAGATTTTCGAGTTTCAAATTCATGATAGTTGTATTTTCTTTAATTTTTGTTATTAGATTTTGTAGAATGAGAGTGTCGTATGCTTTGATGTGTCCATTGGTATAGGTTTTGTTTATTACAATAATTTTACAATTTTCAAATTTTATTTGGAACGTTCCTTTTTGTCGTATTTCCAATTTATTACAGTTATGCCTTATGAAATTTTTAAATATTAATCCGGGTAAAATTTTGCTGACATTTACATTGTGCTTCTTAAAATTGTAAAATATTTGATACACTCATTTTCCAATTTAATTAAATTATTCGCTAGGTTTTTACATTTATGTTATTATTATTATTGCCATTAATATTTCATATTGACTTAACCCTCAACCCTTTTTTCGGTTTGAAAAAAATATATATGGAAGCTATATCCACACGGTTTTAGAAAATGAAGACGAAAACAAAACAAAATTGTTTTAAAAGATTTTATTTCAAAAAAATAATTGTATATCTGCAACACTATGAATTAATGTATGAAATTTGTTAAAGCAGTTGTTAGTTTTATTAATACAAACAAAACAAAATTATTATTGTGTGTATCTCGTACATCCAGATATTTTGCACCTTACACGAGGGCAATTTTGTAGCGGAACATACTTTGTTGGACCTCGCCGTTTCTTTGCTTGAAGCTCGTTTCCAATTTCAACATTAGGTCTACCACGTTTGTTGGATATTTCGGAAGCATGGCCGACGTTGCCAAGAACCTCCGGACTAGCGGAATTGCCGTATAAAAATTGTTAAAGTACAAAATATGGTTCAAATTTCTATAAACCCCGCGAGATAGCCGAACGACGATATTTCCCACTGGTCCTAAATCTGGCTCATCATTTTGACGGTATGTGTTTCCTCGGTGCATATTTCAAATTTATATAACCCTTGACACTGCACATGACAAATAGTTTAAAACCCCATTTATGCAGTTTGTTGGGAAGATATTGTTTCATAAAATGAGCGACTTTCGAAGCACACATTTGTTCATCAATAACCAATATTTGATCCATGGGAACAGATCCAAAATATTAATTTATGCAATTGATAATAGGCCTTATCTTGAACAATCTATCATGTTCAACATGATCCCGGGTAAACGTTTTTCAATATAATTGAAATGGAGGCATCTGTGAATGGTCTCAAATCTGTTGCTTGTCATTAGTTTTTTTATTGGTTCAAAACCAAAATTTTCCGACCAATAGAGGCGAACGTTTGGATATTTAATTACTGAAATTTATAACAGAATAGCTATGAACTTCCTCATCTCTATATCATTGACGTTTAAACATTTCAATCGTTCTAATCGTTCTCCATCTAAAATTTGATCAAAATGCACCTCGATTTCTCGATCATTCAGATAGTAATACAATAATTATACTAAAATCATAGAATATATAATGTGTAGTAAGTGCATAGAGTTGAAGATCTACAACATACATAAAAGCACACATTTTGCAAATACCAGATTCATATTACAAAGTTCAGCTACTTATCGTTGAAATATTGATGTATATATAACAAATAGAAATTTTTTTATATACTATTTTTTAAAATAAAAAATTTCACTTGAAACGAAATGCTAATCTACATGCGCACTGACCACCCGCGAAAAATTAAAGTTAAAACGATATATGTATGTCAATCAGCAAATGTTAAAAAATCAAAAAAGTGCTGTCAAATTATAAAATACCTTGTTCAGTTTGTGATTTTTGTACAACATCATGAATTGATACAATATTATCATTGTTATATTCAATTTAATGGTATGTTGCAGTTGAGCAACAATATGCATTTAATGGTTAAAACTATTGAATTGTTCAGTGCATTAGGGAGGGATTCAAATTTGATTTTGGATAGGATAATGGTGGAGAATTGAGGTATAAGTAGGGTTGCTATGATGTTGCTGTCCTGAAAAATTACTGCGACTTTCATACTACTATAACTGTCGAAATGGGTGACAAAAGTTTAGTTCTGGGTGAGTGAGTACGTCAGTGGAGATTATACCTAATTTACTAGAAAACATGATTTGTCCTATGTCGTCTACATGGTTGCGCAAAAATGATATATCGTTATTGATCCTATAAATGTGCTCAATAAATTGTACTTCATCTTCTATGGTTTTAATTCTATTGTGAGCTACTTCTTCAAATTCAATTATGTAGTTGCTGATGAGGATTTGTTGTCTATGTATGTGGTTCGTAATGTTGTCTATTTGTCTGGACATGTAATCGTTGATGGAAGATAGATTGTTTATGTTGCTTAAAGAGATTCGCTCGTTTTCATGTATCTGGGTCATTGCGTTACTAATATCTTTTTCGTCGTCGCTGTCCATAGATCCTGCAATGTACTTTAATCCTTTGCATAGGATATTGAATAAGCCTCGTTTCATTTTCGAGTGTGGGTGCAAATTGTTAATTTTCGCTTGTAATAGAATAAAGTTTTTGTTGATTGTGTTCAAAAGTTGTCTGTCCTCGAATGTGGTTGTTTTTAGTGTATTAATATTGCTGGAGATCAGTAGCATTGTTTCTTCGTACATTATTAAATTGATGAAGTGTAATACTTTGTCATAATGGTCGATTATTTTTTGTTCACCTATTTTTATGGGTATGTATCCATTATTGTTTGTAAAGTCGTATATGTCGAATCTTTGGGCGTTTACCGTCTATGCACATATTAGTAGTGTGGTTGTATTGAATATCTTGTTACCCTACGGAATGAGAATTCCGATTAATGCAAGTTTCCTATGATTGTTGGACATTGTTTTTATGGACTATCCCACCTGATTTAGTTTTCACAGTGGTGTTATAATTTTCAGCAATTATTTCTTTTTTATACCTAGCAGATAGTTTGTCTCCTATTCTACTATTAATTTTAACGAAGATTACATCTGCTTCCGATGGTAATCGATTTTAGTTATGGTAAGCGAGATCAATTTCTTGTTTTTCGAAAGTTTTTTCGTGGTTTCTTTCCTGTCACTCTCGAGCAGCGTCGGATCACTACTTACTCGTCTGCTAGAGAATGTTTCTATAGGATTTCGTGACCATATGGATGGAAAATTATATTCCTTTACTGATCTGTCAAGCAGTTCCTGGAATGATCGGTGCGCTTATTCGTCTTGATGGCAGCGTAGAGTGAAATGAAATGAATGAAAATGAGTAGCTTAGCCATGGCATCTTGGAGAATTTGTCTTGGACTGTTAGTACTAACTTCTTTCCAAATAAAAATATATCTAAGTGAACCAATTGTCGTGGAAATTGTGGGATAGGTGTAGCTTGAATTTGGGGTTTCGGAGGGTGTCGGTCATATTTGTTGATATTACATGTTGTGCAGTATTGATTAAATTCCTAATTTTATTTGCCATAGCAGGAAAATAGCATTTACCTAAGATCTGAATTCTATTTTCTTTGCAGTTTCTATGGGCTCTATTATGAGTTCTACTTATTATCTCTTCCTGCTCTTGATCATTTGTTATATTATCTACCTATATTTGAGAGATTACGACTTTGTATTTACGGAAATGTGGAGGGTACAACTGCTGGATTTTACCCATGATAAGATAGCGGTTAATTTTTGCTTAGAATTATCTGGTTCGGTGATGATATGACGATGACATGTCGAAAATACTATCTTAAATTGATAAGTTTAAATCGCGTCTACATTCAGGAATATTTGATTTTTGAAAGCGTTAATAGGGCTTTCTACGCTGTATATTAGATTGTGAGAAAAACATTGTTCTGAATTTGTCGTTACTGACAGCGTATGTACTGGTGATTCTTTGGGTGGTATTCTGGATAATGTGTCAGCCACGACATTTTGTTTTCCAGGCTTATAGCACAGTTCGTACGAATACTCTTCCAAAGTCGCCTTCCATCTTTTAATTTTGGTATTACTATTTTGGTATTTACGATATGAACTTAAAACCCAGATTATTGCCAGCATCCCTTTTTCATTTACCGCATGATGTACTTCGGTTTTGTTTAATGTCCTTGAGATACATCCCAGAGGCTTTGAATCTTGGGATAGAACGGCCCCAATAACAAAATTAGACGCATCTGTTACTAGCTCATATTTTCCATTGTAATCGGGGTATGCAAGTACAACTTCCCTGGAGGTAAGTGAGTGTTTTATATTAATTTTTATTATTATTATTAATTATACGGACTATTTTGCACTGCGACTAAAAATATTTTTTGTGCACCTATTGCCTAACTAAAACAATTCCTCCAAGCCGAACGGTCTTTGATGACCACTTTAAAATGTTTGGAGAAGACTAGCTTTCTATCCATCTTGTCGAAAAAAAAGACATGGAGAGCCCCAAACGGTGTCCAGGATCTTTGTATGTTCTGTGAGATTGACTTCTTTAAGGTTGGATAGATTGGGCAGCCTTAGTGCCGCACTGGTTGCCGTCCTTTCGACCATGAGGTGTGGAGGGGTGAGTCCAGTAAGAATTCCTAAGGCTTCAGTGGGGCACGTGCGCATTGCTTCCGTGACACCCAAACAGGCTATTCGATGGACCCTACTAAGGATCATTTTAGCCTTTGTTTGATTTACCTTACTATATATATATATATATATATATATATATATATATATATACTCCAAGGATGCATAGGTGATCATTGGCACTATTACGACCATGCCACCATTTTTGGTCGCAGACCCCATCTTTTACCGTGTACTCTCTTGCATGCATAGCTTGTCCTTAGGGCTTCGCCAGTTATAAACGATAAGTGATTATTCCAAGTCAGAGTTTTATCTAGGATTACTCCTAGATATTCCATTTCCTTGGATAGAATTAAGTCTGTGTCCCCTAGTGTTAGGGTTCCTATACTCAATTTCCTTCTTTTGGTGAAGGGTACCACATTTGTTTTATTCGGATTAGTCCTTTCTCTTGACACCAGTCATGAGTCATGTCAAGAGCTAGTTGCATTTGATCGGTTAATGTAGAGTCAAATTTGCCTCTAACCATTATTACCAGATCATCCGCAAAGCCCTAGACTTCATATCCAAGATCATCGAGAGTTTGTAAAAGCTCGTCGATAACCAATAGCCATAGGAGCGGCGATATGACGCCTGCTTGAGGGCATCCTTTGGTTGACCTGACAATTAATCTTTTTGCCCCCATTTCGAAGATAATTGTCAGCATATTGAGAATCCATGTTATGATCAGTCTACATATTCCTTTCCTGACCATTATTGCATTATCAAAAGCCCCGGTAATGTCAACCGATGTACACAGAGCGATTTCTTTACCATCTAAATACTTTTCAATTTTGCTTGTTAGGCTATGTATAGCGGTCTCAGTGGATTTGCCTAATTGATAGGCATATTGTTCAATATGAAGAGGTGAGTCTTTAAGATAAATTTCCTAATATTTTGATCTAAGATTTTCTGAATTGCTTTAAGCAGGAATGACATTAGGCTAATGGGCCGAAAGGCTTTTGGTGTGTGATCCGCCCTCTTGCCTGCTTTCGGAATGAAAGCTACCCTAGCCTTCGTCCAATGACTAGGCACGAAACCCAATTCTAGACTCGTCCTAAATATATTTGTTAAAGCTGATGCCAATACATTCGCGCCTTGTTGAAGAAGGCTGTAGGTTGTCGACACCAGGCGATTTAAATGGACTAAAAGTGAAGATGGCCCATTTAGTTTTGTTGACAGTCATCAAACATGGCACAACCTGGAAAGTGAGTGTCCAGCAGTAGCTGTCCCGTTTCTTCCAGACTTTTCGTAAAGTTTCCGTCAGCCTTCTTAAATGTAGAGAGGCCGTTTGAGTGATTTCTATTGAGTGATTTGAGTCTTGTAGCCGCTGGAAGCGTTTCAATCTCCTCGCAGTACTTTTTCCATGAGTTTCTCTTTGATTTCCTCAATTCCTTATTATACGCTGTTAAAGCGCTTTTATATAAATTCCAATCCCCAGAGGTCTTGGCTCTGTTAAAGAGATGGCGTGCTTCTTTGCGTAAACAGTCTAGTTCCTTATTCCACCATGGGATGTTCCTAGAATGTTTCTTGACAACAAGCTCGACACTATTTTCAAAAGCATCTATTATAATTTTTCGAATTTGTTAACCTCGAGATTTAATACCTCAGAGTTATGAATTTCCTCACTAAGGCATCCGATGTTTTGCTCTAGGTGAAAATTGTAAAGCGACCAGTTGGTCTTTCTAACATTTCTTAACTTGAAGGATTCCTCAGTTCCCTCCGTCAGATCAAGGCGAATATAGCGATGATCTGAGGAGTCCTCATCTAACACCCTCCAATTCGAAATATTATTAGAGATAAATGCACTCGTTACAGTGAGATCTAATACCTCCCCCCTTATTGCATTTACAAAAGTTGGCTCAAGTTGTTGGCCGTTTATCGTCAACAACAACGACTTTTGTCTTGGTTCCCTTCTGCCTTGGTCTGAGCGAGGCACTTTCAAAACCATAAAAGAATATGTTGCCCAGTTTTTCGACCAAGTTAGTGGAAATGGGGTCCAAAGCAATCGCCAACTCGACAACGTCCCCCTTGTGGAGCCTGTAGAGCACCCGCCACTCTCCGACACACATGCCCGAATTCTGGGACTCTACTTGCCCAAGAATACGGTCATTTGGTCAAGAAACCCAGCCGGGGAAGTAGCCGATGAAGACCCTGGCCTTTGGCATATCTGCCTCGTCCACAACCTTCAATTCGGCCCGCTATTAATTTTGACTCTACCCATCAAGCAAGCTCACTGGCATAGCTGTTCCACCGTGAGTTTAGGGAGTTGTTCAGGCCGGTAGATCTACCCACCCCGGGCCCCCTGTCTAAATCTTGGAGGTCCAGAACGTGGGCAGATCCCGCCTCATGGAGTTTTCCTTCTCCCCCGCCCGACTATCCGCGACCCAAAACTAGCAGAGACATGACCGTGCTGAAAGTGGGCCATTGGTCTGATAGATAGCCGAACTTCCCCGTAGGACTGATAAATTAGCCAGTGTCCATTATAACAACTAGCTAGCCTCAACGACTAACCAGGAATCGTAGAAGCCTACTTTCAAGCTGTGCGTTTTTTATTGTAATCGAGGTATGCAAGTACAACTTCCCTGGAGGTAAGTGAGTGCTTTATATAATTAAAAGGTTGTATCGCTTCTTCGCTAAAAGATATTTTTACTTTTGAGGATTTGCTCTTGGAATTTCTACCTTCTCCTCTTAAAAGAGTTGTTAGGAGTTTCGTGTCCTTCGTATAGTCTTTGATGAATTTACGATTGTATCCCAATAAACCGAGGAAACTACGAAGATGTTTTAAAGGTGCAGGTTGGGGAAAGTTTTCAACCGCCTTGACTTTTGCAGGATGGGTTTTTACACCATCTGGAGTAATACCGTATCCTAAAAATTCCACTTTTGGAATTGTCCAACTGGACTTTTATGTTGCATCATCCAGAGTTCTAAATATTTTTTACATGTGCTCAAAATGTTCTTCTTCCGTTTTACTAAAAATAATTATATTATCGATATAGACTCCAACACTTTCCAATGTGTTTCCGCAAGATATCATCTAAAGCGCGTTGAATAATGGATGGGGCATTTTTTTTGCCATTTTTTAATCGCGTTAATTCGTATTTACCATTATTAATGGAGAACGCAGTTTTTTCTATACAGATTTTTGTAGTGGAATCTGATGAAACTCACTTTTCATATCTAGCACTGAAAAGAAGTTGCCATTTCCGAGTTGGGATATAACATTCAATTTTCTATAATCGATGACCATGCGGTATTGTTTATTACCGGCTGAATCTGCTTTTTTAGGCACAATTCATACAAGGGAGTTGTATGGCGATCTGGATGGTCTTATGATGCCATCCTTTAAAAGTTTCTCTACTTGTGATTCTACCTCGATCCTTAACGATGCAGGATAAGGATAAAATCTCGTATAAATAGGAGAGTTATTAGTAGTCCTGATTTGACCTACAACCTTGATAGTGTAAGTAAGTTTTTCGTCAGGTTCTGAGAAGAGTCTGGGATGTGTATTTACGATAGCGACTCTCTATTTAGGAGACTAATTTACTTTTTTTTATGTTTATAACGTTGACGCTTTGCGAAGGACGCTGCTTGAGGCCAATGATAAAGCCGTTTCCCAATACCATACAAGTTTTGTTAGTGTATATTATTGTTTTTAGTGCTTTAAGCGTGTCATTCCCCAAAATACTATCAAATGTTTTCAATGAAGGCATTCGGTAAAATTTTATCTTGTCCTCGATATTAAAATGTTTCACATACGTATGCTCTCTAATCTTAACATTACCAACGATTGATCTAGCATAGAAAGGACTTTCATTCTCTATGCGTTTTTCACTAATTCGGGCTTAACGTAGTTTTTGCTGGATCCCGTATCCACCAAAAACTGCAAGAATTTACTGCTCTCCGTCTTCACTTCAAATTATGGAAGCAAATCATGCTAAAAAATGAATGTCACTAGGTTCTCCGTACTGTAAATCTTCGTTTCCACTTTGTTCGTTCTGCTGATGTGTCTATATGAAAAGTCCTTTGATTCTTGTTTGTCTGATAATTAGTGACTGATGGCGGTCTCTTGCCTTGAAAATGATTTTGAGGTGACCTGTTCATATAGTTAATCCTGCTAAAGTGAATACTCTTGTCAACTTCCATGAGCTTTGGCCTTGGTTGGGGTTTAGGTGGCCTAGGTGGAGCATTTATATTTTGAAATTGTGGGGGAGGTTTAACCTGCCTGTCCAATTGAGAAGGTTGTGGCATATGTACCAATTGGGGGTAAAACTCTTGTCGTTGAGTTTGTATTACTTATCTCGTCGAAGGGGCTTGTGGATTTTGGTGTGTTCTCTTTACGGTATGCGCATGATTTGTGCGGAAATTCTGGCTATCTAATTTTAGACATAGGTGGAGGGCCTGAGTTAGGTCAACAGGTTCCCTTATTCCTAACAACCCTGGGAGGTCTCCATTCAATCCTTTTATGAAGGTGTCTCAGGCCTTGCCTCTGTATGACTGTGTCATCATGCATAAGGACTCGTTATTCATTTCGAGGTATCCTAATTTATCCAGTATTGATGAAAGATGCATATATACTTGCTGATAAAATTCGGCAACTCTTCTATTTCCTTGTATTAAAGTGATCATTTGGAACTTTGTGGAAAGATCGCGTTTGTCGGCGTAATGGCTAGACAAACATTTTATTATTACCAACAAGTCGAGAGGCGTGTTGTACGACTCTAAGCCAAATCGGCTTTACTACAATTTTATTTCTAACCACAATAAGAATTCCACAATACTTTAGAATTCCGTTTAATAGCTCATAATTTTTAAAATACGATCAACGCGTTTAAAGAGTTAAATTCTCCTGGGCGACCGGAAAATTCATTCAAACATTTGACAACGTCGAGTATCTTATCTAGGTCTGCTAAGTTTGCCCTGTGTTTTTCTTCTATAGCTTGGTCTGTTGCCGCAGGAAGCTAGCATTTGGGTTAAGAGCTGCCTGGACTAGCTAGCTATATTTGCTATGAGACCCGTTAAGTCATCAATGCTCAATTGAGCGTTTTGTGGCGCTAGAGGAGCAGCCGGCACAGCGTTCGGATTAAGGACTGAAGGACGGATTAGGTTGTTTGGATTTGCCATTTTACAATTGATATAATTTTATTCTAGGTTTTCTTTATAAGACAACTGAAATTCTGAGCTTACGTTAATGCTGCTTTTACTTTGATGAATCGTAATCTGAAGTGTATTTCTCTGATGTTGTCCTGATAGTCTGCGGTGTCCTCGTGTACTCCGTAGGTTTGTCCTCTCGCGTCTTTTCTTGGAATCGGTGTGAATGAAGATTCTGGCTCGCTTTTGGCTATTTCAGAATGTTGGTCTACTGGTACTTCTTTTTTTCCGTTTTAGCTTTTCAGTTTTATTCAGTGTCACTGGCTTTCGTTTGAAAAGGTTAGTTTACAGCTGTCCACAATTTGTGTATTTAAGCTTTTGCAGTGCAAGCTTGTACGTTATACCTCCTTTTTGCCGAAGCTACTAAGGGGCCTTTACAACTGCAGTAGATTTACTTTCAGCTCTTTTGGCTCTACACATTTTCTGAATTGTGATAGCTCTTCTTCGCTTTGTTTTTCACAGCGCATTAATTTTACGCTCTCTAATGCTGTTGCTTTTACACTTCACTTCTACGAGGTGCGTGAGATTTGCTAGTTTTTACACTTTTCACGTTGTTAAACAGTTTTAACGCTTTATTTTTGTGGGGTGTACTAGCTTTGGGCTATTTTACCAAGCAGTGTCTAAATAGTTTTCCGGTTTTTTTTGCACTTGACTGAATAGTTTTAAACTATTTAGCTTTGCTACGATAAAACTACTAGTATGGTTTTGAACAGTATTTAGGCTATTTTACCAAGCAGTGTCTAAATAGTTTTGCGGTATTTTTTGCACTTGACTAAATACTTCTAAACTATTTTTTCTGCACTGCCTTATAGCTTTATGCTATTTTTTTACAATGTCTTATAGCTTTAACGCTATATTCTTCTTTGCGCGGCACGTTAACTTTACGCTTTGTCCGAACTTTATTCAATTCATTAAGAACTAAAGCTACTGTACAATTTGCCCGTATTTATATCAGAATAGTGATTAGCTTAGCTATGGTAAAGTGGTAGAGTGATATCGTTCAGGTCCAGCTTACTTCGATGCAAATCTGTTTTCCGTAGTCAAATCAATCGTATGAATGTTTACATAATTTGTCAACGTGACTTATGTTAACTTGTATACATATATATATATATATATATATATATATATATATATATATATATATATATATATATATATATATATATATATATATATATATATATATATATATATATATATATATATATATATATATATATATATATATATATATACATATATATGCATATATATAAAATAATATATATATATATATATATATATATATATATATATATATATATATATATATACATATATATGCATATATATAAAATAATATATATATATATATATATATATATACATATATACATATATTTTTTTTTTTTTTTTCTTCTTCTTATGTGGCCATAACAACCGAATATCTATTTAGGCCGAAAATAACATGCTTCGCCAGCCATCTCTGTTCTTCGCTAGCTGGCGCCAGTTAGAAATTCCAAGCGCTGTCAAGTTCTCCAGCACTTGGTCTTTCCACCGGAGGTTTGGTCTTCCTCTTCTGCGCCGTCCTCCAGCGGGTTCCGAATATAACACCTTCTTAGCTGGAGCGTGTTCTTCCATTCGCTCGACATGACCTAGCCAGCGCAGCCGCTGGATTTTGATGCGCTTTACTATGTCAGTATCGGCATACAGCTCGTACAGCTCATGGTTGTACCTTATTCGGTACTCGCCACGAACGCAAATAGGTCCAAAGATCTTGCGTAGGACTTTTCTCTCGAAATCTCCAAGCATTCGCTCATCCGAGGTGGAAATTGTCCAGGCTTCAGCGCCATATGTTAGGACAGGCATGATGAGAGACTTGTAGAGTGTAGTTTTCGTTCTTCGAGAGAGGGCTCGACTTCTCAATTGCTTACTCAGCCCAAAGTAACACCTGTTAGCAAGAGTTATCCTACGCATGATCTCCAAGCTGACGTCATTACTGCTGTTAATGCTGGTTCCAAGATAGACAAAGTCCCTTACTACTTCAAAAGCGTAGTTGTCAACAGTGACGTGCTGTCCAAGACGCCGGGACTCTTTGTTTGTTGACACTAGATACTTCGTCTTGCCCTCGTTCACCGTGAGACCCATCCGACGCGACTCTCTTTCCAACTCTGAGAATGCTGCACTGATTGCTCGCGTGTTCATGCCGATTATGTCAATATCGTCGGCATACGCTAACAGCATGACACTTTTGTTGAAGATAGTGCCATTATGTCGTAGATCAGCAGCTCGTATTATTTTCTCCATAATAAGATTGAAGAAGTCGCACAATAACGAATCACCTTGTCTGAAACCCCGTTCGGTATTAAACGGTGCGGAGAGGTCCTTCCCAATTTTCACTGCACAACGGGAGTTATGCAGTGTCATTCTACAAAGTCGAATGAGCTTTGCAGGAATACCGAACTCAGACATTGTTGCGTAGAGGTAATCCCTTACCGGACTGTCGAAAGCGGCTTTATAATCAACAAATAGGTGGTGTGTGTAGATCTGTTTTTCTTGGGTCTTCTCCAGGATTTGGCGCAGTGTGAAAATCTGGTCGATGGTGGATTTACCAGGTCTGAAGCCACACTGATAAGGTCCAATCAGGTTGCTGAGCATAGGCTTCAACCTTTCACACAGTACGCTCGATAGAACCTTGTATGCGATGCTCAGGAGACTTATTCCACGGTAGTTGGCGCAAATTGTGGGGTCTCCTTTTTTTATGTACAGGACAGAGAACACTGAGCCTCCAATCATCAGGCATGCTTTCATCCGACCATATTCTGCTTATGAGCTGGTGCATGCGGGTGAGCAGCTCATCGCCTCCGGTCTTAAACAACTCGGCAGGCAGGCCATCAGCACCTGCAGCTTTGTTGTTCTTCAGCCTTAAAATGGCCGTTTCAACCTCGTCATAGTCGGGTGGTGGAATATCAACACCATCATCTGTAATTGGGGTTGTCGGGCAAACTCCTCCACTGGCGGAATTGTTCGTAGCATAGCCATTCAGTAACGTGGAGAAGTGTTCCCTCCATAGGCTCAGTACACTCTGGACATCCGTAACCAGATTCCCATTTCCATCACGATAAGAAGAGGCTCCGGGATTTAAACCTCCACTCAGGCGCTTGATCTTTTCAAAGAATTTTTGAGTCTCATTCTTGTCGGTACACATCTCTATCTCCTCACACTCGCGTCTTTCCAACTCCCTCTTCTTGCGCCTGAAAAGACGTCTCTGCACTCCTTTTCTCTCTGTACCGCTCCTTAACAGCTCGCGTTGCGCCTGCACGCAGGGTTTTTCTGTAGGCGGCGTCTTTCTCTGCGGTAGCGTCGCGACACTCCTGATCATACCACTCATTCCTCAGAGGCCGGTAGTAACCGATTACCTCCTCGGCAGCAGTAGTCATGGAGTGGGATATATGTGTCCACCGTGCGCATGTATCATCAAATGGAGGAGTGTTCTGCATAAGCAGATCCGATAGTCGAGTGGAAAATGCATCTGCTGTCTCTGGTGATCGCAGCTTACTGACGTCGAGCTTTCTCTGTGTGGGACTTCTCTTGTTATTTGCGACACATAGGCGTGTGCGCACCTTAGCTGCAACAAGGTAGTGATCCGAGTCGATGTTGGCACCACGGATCGACATCACGTCCATCACACTGGAAGCATGCCTTCCGTCAATCACCACATGATCAATTTGGTTTCTTGTACGTTGATCTGGAGAAAGAAATGTCGCTTTGTGGATGTCGAGATGCTGGAATCTGCTACCACCAATTACCATGTTTGGTGCTGCGGCGAAGTCGATCAGCCTCATTCCGTTATCGGAGGTGTTCTGGTGGAAGCTGAATTTTCCGACAGTTGGACCAAAGGTACCTTCCTTGCCCACCCTGGCATTAAAGTCGCCAAGCACGATTTTGATATCGTGGCGGGGGCAGCGGTCATAAGCTTCTTCGAGGCGCTGAAAGAAGCTCTCCTTGGTCACATTGTCCTTCTCATCCGTAGGAGCGTGGGCACATATAAGGCTGTTGTTGAAAAATTTTGCCTTGATGCGGATTGTGGCCAGCCGTTCGTTCACAGGCGTAAACTGTGAGACAAGATGTCGTAGTCTCTTGCTGACCAAAAATCCACATCCTAATTCGTGCTTTTCAGCATGGCAACTGTAGTAGATGTCACAGGACGCTCTTTTGGAGCAGCAGAGGCACCCTCCCTATAAAGGGATCGGACATTCCAGGTGCATATCCGTAAATCGTTGTCCTTTTTTCGTTTGCGGGGGTCATCAACAAAAGCGGTAGTCCTTATCCGAGGCATATTTGGTTTTTTCATTGGGGGGTTTTTTTATGTGGCGGGTCCCAAACCCAACGCACAACCTCTAACCGAGGAGATTTTCGCCACTCACTTCAGCCGCTTCCCAGCGGGTGCCAGGAAGACGTTGCCCGGTGGTCGCCACATGGAGGGCCTCCATTAATAATAATGGAAGCGCCATCACAGAGTAAGCAGAGCAAGCTATATGACTACCCCTCATTAACAAATAAAGGTATCATCACATAGCGCTCAGATAAACTACATGACAGCCAGTGAGTTGACTTGCGATGAGTTCAACAAGGATTGCGCTAGCCCCACCCGGTTGAGGCAGTTAGACACGTTACCTTGCGAAAACACCACTAGACCACAATATATATATAAAAAAAATAAATAAATATGTGGCACTTAAAGCCCCAAAGGGCTCATTGGCCGAGCTCCTCTTCCATTACTGTTGTGCGTCTTAAATTTTGGACATTATTAGAATGGACCTACTTATTTTAGCCGGTTCCGAACGGCAGAACACTTGTGATATCACTTTTTCTGAGCTTTGTCACAGAGTTCTTTTAGAAGCTTTTTCATGGCAAGTTGTTACTGTCGGAAGAATTGCCAATTGCGTGCCGACAGGTGGGTACCATTCGAAAGAAAAATCTTATCGATATTAAATTTATTATGCATCAGCCGGGGATTGAACCACGACCTACAGATCAGAAGGCGAACACACTAACCACTGAGCTACGGCATATATATATATATTGTAACGAGTATCAATAGTTGGTTACTCATCACTATTGTGACTGACACTATTGGCAGCATCGAAACGAATGTCAACAAAAAGAAATAAACGATAACCAGAACAAGCCAACGAGAAAGGAAGAGAAGAATCTCGATAAAGGAAGATTCTGGGGTGTTGCCAACAGAGTATAAATAGAGCCAGTGTTGAGAATTGACAATCAATCTACTTCCGAACGTGATTGCGAAAACATTGATACAGAGGCAAAAGTTGCAAGTACATTTAAGTGTTATAGTAAATAGTTGATTGTAAACAGTGTTGATTGTAAATAAAGATTATTAAATAAATTGTTGCTGTATATAGTTGTACAAAATAAGTGTTGCAGTTATCATTAACAGAATCCAGTGATCGAACAAGGTAATTCAAATAGAATTAAACGTTCACAGAATAAAAACGTAACAATTGGTGTCAAAAGTGGGATTCTGTAAAGATGGTGAAAATTGACCAACTAAAAGTGGACCAGCTTAAAAAGCTGTTGGTAGAGATGAATCTATCGTCATCAGGTGCAAAGGCGGAACTGCTGGTGAGGCTGAGGAAAGCCATGGAGGCTAAGGGAATTAATGTAGAAGAACATGAGTTCTTTGAGGAAGACGATATACATGCAGTTGTGCACGCCGAGGAAGAGAGCAAGGTAGATTCGAGTGGTCAACTCATGGAATTTATGAAATCCATGATGCAACAGCAGCAGCAGCAACTCCAAGGAATTAATGCGAAGTTACAAGAACATTCGGCTGAATTGCGTACGGAAATTCAAGGAAATGCGTCTCGCATTGACTCCAAGCTTCAAGAACATTCGGCTCGCCAAGAACACGCCATCGAAAATCTACAGAAAGGAATTGAACTTAGATTTCAGGAAATTTCCGGAGCTATTAATGACAAAGTCACAGAGCTGAAAGAACACGTGGATGAGTTGGATGATAAGCTGAAGGAACATGTCAACGACTGGGAAGACAAGTTCGAGAAATTACAGCACGAACTCAATAAACTAAAAATAAATGGAACAGTCACATCAGTGATTAGAGATTCAAGTACAATCAAATTAAAGCCACCAACATTTGACGGAAGCACGCCATTCAACATCTTCAAGCTTCAATTCGAGACAACAGCTTCGAAGAATCAATGGGATGATAGCGACAAGACTGCTGCTTTAATAGTCGCATTAAAAGGTAATGCTTCCGAGGTGTTACAGATGGTTCCAGAAAAAGATCGTGGTAGCTATCAGTCACTGATGGACACACTCCAGCGAAAATATGGAAATGAATACAAGAGTCAATTACATCGAGTTGAATTGAGATCGCGAGTGCAACGGAGTAATGAGAGCCTTCAGGAATTCGCTTCCGATATTGAGCGCTTATGTCATCTAGCGTTCTCCGGTAATTCGGAAGAGTTTGTCGAAAAAATCAAAATAGAGGCTTTCATAGATGGCATACGTGATGGAGAGACAAAGCGTGCCCTAGTCATGTCGCCAAGGAATACTTATGCCGAAACAGTCAGTAGTGCATTGACGTTTGAAGCCGCCAGTTTGATGTGTCGACCAATGCCACGGGTACGCCAACTAGAAACAGAAACAGCAGATCTGGTTGAAGCAGTGTGTCAGGCATTCAAATCTGTAGTGCAGCCTGAAGGAAGAACAACAGGTCGACGCGAAATCAAATTTACTGGTAAGTGCTTTATTTGCGAGAAACCAGGACACATGGCGCGTGACTGCCGTCTACGACGAAAGCGATCAAGATCGAATTCTCCAGGAAGACAAAAGAAGGAGAATAAGGTGGATAGCGATCGCTCCACTAACACAAATCCATCGTTAAACTAAATCGAGTCAGTTCAGCGGGGCGTGAACTGACTCCAACAGTGGGTTGCCCCATCATTCACATTTCACAACTACAGCGTGTGCCAAGCAGCTTGACCATTGATGGAAAATTGGACAATATGGAATTCATGTTAACCCTGGACACTGGTGCATCACATTCTATAATCAAGAGCGATTTGGTAAAGAGGTTTGAGCCTTTAATGGGAATAAAATTGCGTACGGCAACGGGTGAGGATGCACAAATTCTGGGTAAGATAAAGAAACGAGTATCTATTGGAAATTACACGTGGGAACATGAATTCATTGTGGCTGACATCATCGATGACGTAATAATTGGTGTTGATTTTATGATTGACAACGGATTTACGTTAGATTTAAATCAACGGATACTGCGCTATGCAAATGTCGAACTACCATTGAACATCGGTTACAAGCGTAGTGGGAACATCAAACGAGTACTGACATGTCAACGCCAAGAGGTTCCAGCAAAATCAGAAGCGGTGATATGGGCACAGATGAATGTGGATGATGGGACAGGCAAGTTGTGGCTGGTGGAAGCAGATAAAGAAATAACGAATAAAAACATCATACTTGGTAGGACGTTAGTAGAACCTAAAGAAAATGGAATAGTACCGGTGCGAATATTAAATCCAACTAATACATCTACAGTTGTGAAGAAAGGAATGGTGATTGGTCATTGCCAGGAAGTTACTGCCATAGTAGACTGCGAAAAGGGTTCTTCGATAAAAAGTGGAAGATCAGGAACTGGCAAGGCGGAAATAAAAGCACAGATGGAAGAATGGGCAGGTGTGCTTACCAAACAGCAAAAAGAAAAGGCTTTACAAGTATTGGAGAAGTACAGTCCAATATTTTCTTCAAATGGAAAAACTGGAGGACGAACAACCATCGTGAAGCATCACATTGACACCGGTGATTCTAGACCAATTCGTCAAACACCACGACGAGTTCCATTGGCCAAAAGAGACGAAGCCATTAAGCTGATTTCCGATATGCAGAAACAAGGTGTTATTGAACCATCAGCGAGTCCATGGAGTTCACCAGTTGTGCTGGTAAAGAAGAAGGATGGAAGTACTCGATTCTGTGTGGATTACAGAAAGCTGAATGAGATTACGAAAAAAGACAGCTATCCACTGCCAAGAATCGATGACACTCTGGACACACTATCTGGTGCGAAGTGGTTCTCAACTCTTGATTTGCAAAGTGGCTACTGGCAAGTGGAACTTGGTAAGGAAGACAAAGAGAAAACAGCTTTCAGTATTGGCGATGGTCTATGGCAATTTACAGTCATGCCATTTGGTTTATGCAATGCGCCAGCTACTTTCGAACGTTTGATGGAGCGTGTACTCAGAGGACTACACTGGAAAACGTGCTTGGTGTACCTCGATGACATTATTGTGATGGGAAAAGATTTTAACGACCACCTGGAAAAGTTGAAAGAAGTATTTGAGCGTATACAATCAGCAGGGCTTAAACTGAATATGAAAAAGTGTTCACTCTTCAGGCAAGAAGTTAAATATCTTGGTCATAAAGTAACAACAGAAGGGGTACATACCGACGAGGAGAAAGTAGCAGCAGTTCAAGAATGGCCTATTCCGTCGAATCTTCACGAGCTAAGAAGCTTCCTAGGCTTATGCACCTACTATAGACGATTTGTTCCTGGATTTGCAAACATCGCCAGCAGTCTGCATGAGTTGACAAGAAAGAACAAACCATTTGTGTGGGGCGAGGACCAACAGAAAGCATTCGAACAGCTGAAAGAAAAACTCTGTTCAGCACCAATATTAGCGTATCCAGTACCTGGTCAAAAGTTTGTGTTGGACACAGATGCGAGTGGCTATGGAATAGGTGGTGTGCTCTCTCAGATCATAGATGGGCAAGAAAAAGTAATAGCATACTACAGTAAAATCCTGTCGAAGCCAGAAAGAAACTACTGTGTCACTCGAAGGGAGTTGCTCGCAATACTGGAATGTGTAAAGTATTTCCATAAATACTTGTACGGTCAATCGTTTCATCTACGAACTGACCACGCAGCGCTAAGGTGGTTATTGCAATTTAAAAACCCAGAAGGACAATTGGCGCGCTGGATTGAAAGGCTGCAGAGCTATCATTTTACCATCGAACATCGTAAAGGAGGACATCACGGCAACGCGGATGCTCTATCTCGTCGTCCTTGCAAAATGGAATGTAAACATTGTTCTCGAGTGGAAAGCAAGGAGCACATTGTCGACGTACGACTTACAAATATATTGCCGGAGGAGACATGGACCACTGAACGAGTGCAAGAAGATCAGCGGAACGACCCAGATCTCGTAAAGATTATGGAATACAAGGAGCAGGGCATACGTCCAGATTGGCAAGAAATGGCTAATGAGAGTCCAATGGCAAAGGCATACTGGGCGCAGTGGCAAATCCTGCACTTACGAGACGGATGTTTATTCCGAACATGGGAAAGTGAAGATGGAAAAATCACTTATGATCTGCTAGTGGTACCCAAGGCAAGAATAAATGAAGTGATAGCTGAGTATCACAATGCCTCCAGTGGAGGGCATTTGGGAATCACCAAAACCGTCGAGAAAATAAAGAAACGATTTTATTGGGTTGGATGTCATGACCATGTCGCTGATTGGATTCGGAAGTGTAAGCAATGTGCAATGGCCAAAGGTCCCACTAAGAAAAGTCGTGGTAAGATGCATCAATACACCGTGGGTGCTCCATTTGAGCGAATTGCTATTGACATAGCTGGGCCATTTCCAATAAGCAACGCAGGAAACAAGTATGTTCTGGTGGTTATAGATTACTTCAGTAAATGGCCTGAAGTATACCCCATTCCAAATCAGGAAGCTAGTACAGTTGCGGATGTATTCGTCAACCAATGGGTTACTCGATTTGGTGTACCGATGGAGTTACACTCAGACCAAGGTCGAAATTTTGAATCAGTTGTATTCCAAGAGATATGCCGTATGCTGGGTATATACAAAACTCGTACAACACCTTTGCATCCACAATCTGATGGCATGATAGAACGATTTAACCGTACCTTGGAGGAATATTTGAGAAAAGTCGTAGATAAATACCAAAGAGACTGGGATGTACATATACCAATGTTCCTCATGGCATATCGATGCGCACAACATGATACGACGGCTACTACACCGGCAATGGCAATTTTTGGAAACGAGTTAAGACTGCCAGCTGATTTAAAATTTGGAGTTGTAACACCAACGAGATCAACCGAAGGTAATTATACTAGCGAAAAGCGGGAACAGTTGGATGAAGTACATCAGTTCATCAGAGAGCGGTCGCAGATGATAAGCGATAAGATGAAGGCCAGGCATGACTTGAAAGCAAATTCAAAAGGATTCTATGAAGGAGAGCTTGTAATGCTTCATAATCCACAACGAAAGAAAGGCCTGTCCCCTAAACTACAGACTCATTGGGAAGGACCATATGAGATTATAGCAAAGATAAATGACGTAGTGTATCGTATTCAACGTGCCTGGAATAAAAGAGCAAAGTTTAAAGTAGTGCACTTGGAGCGACTTGCGCCATATCGAGGGGAAGTATAAAAGCTTGTTCGGGACGAACAAGGTTAAGAGGAGGGCAGTGTAACGAGTATCGATAGTTGGTTACTCATCACTATTGTGACTGACACTATTGGCAGCATCGAAACGAATGTCAACAAAAAGAAATAAACGATAACCAGAACAAGCCAACGATAAAGGAAGAGAAGAATCTCGATAAAGGAAGATTCTGGGGTGTTGCCAACAGAGTATAAATAGAGCCAGTGTTGAGAATTGACAATCAATCTACTTCCGAACGTGATTGCGAAAACATTGATACAGAGGCAAAAGTTGCAAGTACATTTAAGTGTTATAGTAAATAGTTGATTGTAAACAGTGTTGATTGTAAATAGAGATTATTAAATAAATTGTTGCTGTATATAGTTGTACAAAATAAGTGTTGCAGTTATCATTAACAGAATCCAGTGATCGAACAAGGTAATTCAAATAGAATTAAACGTTCACAGAATAAAAACGTAACAATATATATATATATATATATATATATATATATATATATATATATATATATATATATATATATATATATATATATATATATATATATGAGGTTATTATTTGCTGTTATTCGTAAAGAGTACAAGATCGGAATGAATGTGTGAAAGTTATTTCTTCTATCATGCAGTAGGTGCACTGAGGCGATGCGGAAGTTGCCACAGTAGTCGGCAATGATGTAAAAATGATTTTCTTGTGGGGGTTGCCACACACATATATATATATATATATATATATATATATATATATATATATATATGTATATATATAAACACGAAGGTGGATTTGTTGTCAGTAAGATTCTACGACATCTTGTCTCGCTGGCAACAATCCGCATTAAGGTAAAATTTTTTAACATCATATTACCGCTGCTTACGCCACATCAAAATCGGGCGTGGCGACTTCAATACCAGGGTGGGCAAAGAAGCTACTTAAAATTCAGCCTCCAGCAGAACACCTCTGATAAAGGAATGAAACTGATCGATTTCGCCGCAGCACGAAACTTGGTAATTAGTAGTACCATTTTCAGCATCTCGACATCCATAAAGTGACGTGGATGTCTGCAGATCAACGAAAGAAAAACCAAATTGATTACGTGATTATTGACGGAAGGCATGCTTTCAGTGTGATGGACGTGAAATCAATCCGTGGTGCCAACATCGACTCGAATCATTGCCTTGTTGCAGGTAAGGTGCTAACACGTTTATGTGTCACAAGGAACAGGCGTAGTCGCACATAGAGAAAGCTTGACGTCAATAAGCTGCAATCACCAGAAATGTTTCTACCACTCGATTATAGGATCTGCTTATGAATAACTCTCCTCCTCTTGATGATACACGCGCGCAGTGGACACACATATCCCACTCCACGACTACTGCTGCTGAGGAGGTAATCGGTTTCTACCGGCCTCTGAGGAATGGGTGGTATGATCAGGAGTGTCGCGGCGCTACCGCAGAGAAAGATACCGACTACAGAAAAACCCAGCGTGCAGTTGGAGGAGAGAGAGTTAGAAAGACGCGTGTGTACGGAAATTGGGATTTGTAGAGACAGGAATGAGACTCGAAAATTCTTTAAGTAGATCAGGTTACAGATGTCCAGAATATACTGAGCTTACGGAGGGAACACTTCTCCACGTTACTGAATAGCGACGCCTCGAACAATCCTGCCAGTGCAGTAGATCTCCCGAACTCTGCAATCATGGATGTTGGTATAGATGTTACACCACCCGACTATGATGGTCTCAGAGAGGTCATTTCTAGGCTGAAAAACAACAAAGGTGCAGGCGCTGATGGCCTGCGTGCCGAGTTGTTTAAGACCGGAGGCGAGAAGTTGCTCACCAGCATGCACCAGCTCATAAGCATAATATGGTCGGTCTCTAATCATCGAAAGCATGCCCGATCTCATACAAGGTTCTATCGAGCGTACTTTTTAAAAGATTGAACCCTATGCTTAACAACCTGATTGGACCTTATCAGTGTAGTTCCAGACCTAGTAAATTCACCGTCGACCAGATTTTCACAATGCGCCAAATCCTGGAAAAATTCCAAGAAAAACAGATCGACACACACCATCTATTATAAAGCCGCTTTCGACAGTCCGGTAAGAGATTACCTTTAGACAACAGTGTCTGAGTTCCGTATTCCTGCAAAGCTCATTCGGTTTTGCAGAATGACACTGTGGAACTCCCGTTGTGCAGTGAAAATTGGAAAGGACCTCCCCCGTCGTTTAATACCGAACGGGGTTTCAGGCGGGGGTTCAGTGTTGTGAGTTAAAATGGTACGTGTTTAATTTTCACACCTTGGTTCACTACATTATAAAAGCATTCTAATTGTTATATTATATATATTAATATATTTCATTACTATGATGTTATAGCAACACTTATTATATTCTGTATTATATGATTATGCACATTATATAATGTAATTAATATTAAACTGTAATAACATCATTACCGTATTATGTGTCACTTTGTTGGTAAAAATGCATGGTCATGGATATATTGTTGTTGAAAAAGAAACAAGGTAAGCAACATGTATGTGTAATATTTAACATAAAATATATGGCATAAAAACAAAAAAGAAAGCTGAATTTATAACGATGACCTTCTGAAGAGGTGGCAATGAATTGATTTACTGTATAAGTTGCAATTTCTTCAGAATTTCTTTATTCAAGAACAAGGAAAATTGTAAAATTAGGCTACATTCTGTCAAATAAGTACCCGGAAATCGGAAATTCTCATTTTTAATTTTCCCTCTGAGAATATTAAAAAAAAAAATTTTCCCAGGTTGGCACAACTGTCACCCACTATTCTGTGAATTTTTATTGCTATGTGTCATTTAGTTTGGTTACGGCGTCATCAGAAACAAGTCAACCTTTTGTGTGCGTTGCGATTTTACTATGGATAAAAATATCGAACAAAGAGTTTGTGTGAAATTTTGTGTTTCAAACAAATTTCTTGTGCCAATTCTTGTTGGAAATGTTAAAAAAAACATTTGGTGATTCAACCATGTCGAAAACTCAAGTTTATGATTGGTATAAATCGTTCAAAGAGGGGCGAGAAGAAATCGCAACGCACACAAAAGGTTGAATTGTTCCTAATGACTCCGTAACCAAACTAAATGACACATAGCAATAAAAATTCACAGAATAGTGGCTGACAGTTGTGCCAATCTGGGAAAAAAAACTTTTTGAAATATTCTCAGAGGGAAAATTAAAAATGAGAATTTCCGGGTACTTATTTGACAGAATGTATATAAACTGAGAGAACTTCTGAAATCAAGTGAGTTACGATAAGTAGATTATTCAGATTGTTGTAAGTGAAAAGAAAAGACTAAGTGTGAAAGTGACAGTAAAAGCTTATCTTAACAGAATAAGTGACTTTTGTAACTATTGTAACAATCAGAATACAGTCTAAAATAATATTGTTACGTTTTTATTTTGTGAGCGTTTAATTCTATTTGAATTAACCTTGTTCGACCACTGGATTCTGTTAATAATAATTGCAACACTTATTTTATACAACTATATACAGCAACAATTTATTTAATCAATATGTTTACAATCAACTATTTACAATAACTCTTTTAATGTACTTGCACTGTACTCTGATACTGAATTGTACTCTTGCATCGTACTCTGATACTGTATCGATGTTTACGTAATCACGTTCGGGATTAGATTGATTTGCATTTGTCAACACTGACTCTATTTATACTCTGTTGTCAACACATCAGAATCTTCCTTTATCGTAGTCGAGATTCATCTGTTTCCTTCTCGTTGGAGTGTTCTGGTTATCGCCTATTTCTCTTTGTTGACATTCGTTTCGATGGTGCCAATATTCGTGTCATTCACAATAGTGATGAGTAACCAACAATCGATACTCGTTACAATATGTGAAATATAAAAAATATAAAAATTGTATAAATATAAAAATTGTTGTAATAACGGGTTGTGAAAAGTTAAACAAAAAAGCGAAGTAAAAGACTCAATAAAGATAATCTGAAAACCGAAAAGAATTGAAGTTTATCTGAAGTGGACAAGGAACAAGTGGGTAAGTTCTAGTGAGTAGGTTATTTAGTTAAATATTGTGGGCTCTTCAAAGGGGACACAAAAAAGGTATGAACACGCGAGCAGTCAGTGCAGGATTTTCAGAGTTGGAAAGTGAATTGCGTCGAATGGGTCTAACGGTTAAGGAGGGTAAGACGAAGTACCTAGTGTCAACAACTAAGAGTCCCAGCGTCTTGGACAGACCGTCACTGTTGATAACTACGCTTTTGAAGTAGCGAAGGACTTTGTCTATCTTGGATCCAGCATTAGCACCAGTAATAAAGTCAGCCTGGAGATATTGCGAAGGATCACTTTGTAAACAGGTGCTACTTTGGGCTAAGTAAGCAATTGAGAAGTCGGGCCCTCTCTCGAATAACAAAAACCACGCTCTACAAGTTTCTCATGATGCCTGTCCTTACATATGGCGCCGAAGCTTGGACAATTTCCACCTCAGATGAGAGAATGCTCGGAGTTTTCGAGAGAAAAGTCCTACTCAAGATCTTTGGACTTATTTGCATTGGTAGCGAGTATCGAAAAGGTACAACCACGAGCTGTATGAGCTGTATGCCGACACCGACATAGTAAAGCGCATTCAAATTCAGCGGCTGCGCTGACTAGGTCATATCTAGCGAATGGAAGGACACGCTCCGTCTGGAGCGTATATATATATATATATATATATATATATATATATATATATTTTTATATATATATATATATATATATATATATATATATTATATATATATATATATATATATATATATATATATATATATATATTATATATATATATATATATATATATATATATATATATATATATATATATATATATATATATATATATATATTAATATAGCTAGAGCTATTCCCAGGAGCACTGTCTCGGATGGCTTGTAAACTCTAAAGCTGTGTCGTGTTTCTTTTTTGTAGCTGGGTGTAATTGGGATGACAAAGATTGGCGAGAGATTCCGCTGACTCTTTAGTTGAAGTAGCTGCTGGGGTTTCATCGCGATGAAATCCAGATGCATCCTCTGGCCTATAAAGCAGGGAATGGTGATGGTTTTGCAAGATAAGCACGTAAATAGGGGTATTGCAACTACAGTACCCATGTGAATTGGCAAAGTAATTGATGCAGAGCTCATGCCTTCTGACGATATTGATCCGCTCTTTTTTTGACAGCTTCAAGAAATCGGGACAGGTACAAAAAGGATTTGGCTTTCGTCACAGTGGACAATCGAGAGGTACAACATTGTTGGGGTAGGTACTTGTTTTGCTGGAAATCGTTGGAGGGCTGTTCGATCTTGGGAGGGTCAAACCGATCGGATTGCCGATTCGATGACTGGCTAAATGCCGATGCTGTGGTTGACTGACTTGCCGGGAACCACTTCGGATATCCGAGATCGATTCCCATGTTTGACAGCTCCGGTTAAGAAGGCGTCGAAGTCACTCCACTCTGTTATTTCGCGCTTATTTTTCAACGATTGTTCCCAAATACACAGAGTGGAGTAGGGAATCTTCGTGGAACACAAATAGACGAAAATCGCATCCCAGTGAGAGGCGTCAACATTCGGTAGCTTCAGGTTTGTGATGCTGTCATTTATAGTGCGTTGCAATCGCTTTAGATCCGGGCCGGTCTCTTGAGTTACAGCCTGGAGATTGAAAAGAGACTTCACTTCAACTGTAAGTTGATGAACATGGATTAAACAGTTGGGATTGAGCATTTTCACAATGAATTTGAGTTGGCATGTCACATAAAATACTTTTATAAGTACCTATGTATGAATGCGGCGATATTAATTTTAATTTTAAAATATTTTTGTATGAATAAAAGTACTTATTTTTCAAATGCGGGGAGTTAAAATTAATCTTAGATCCTTCATTTCTCGGGCAAACATACCTAGAATCGTAGAAATGTCTATTTTATGTGATTTATGGCCAACAAGTTTCTATCCATTAAAAAATATTTTTTAATGAAAGAAATATATATTTATAGGAATGCGCGGGGTCAAAATTTGTTTTAGGTCCGTGGTATCTTAGAAGAATATACCTAGAATCTCTGGTTGCTTTAGGTTTTCCCATAAGATTTGGTAGGTATTTCGATATACAAATTCGACCCGCCTTATCACGCACATGTATATGGAAGACAAAATTGGAAATCAGAAATTTGATGAGTATTTGTCTTCCTCAAGAAGTGAGAGCAAAAGCAACAACAAATACACAGGCGTAGATGAGTGTGTGTACCAATGCGAATGAAATCGATGAAAGACGAAAAATTTGATGTGTGATTTAATGTGATTTAATAAACAAAACACGTAAAATTTGGAGAAATATATGAAATCATTTTGAGTCGATAGAACGATCTATATAATTCAATGTTTGAAGATGATTTAATGTAAATGTTGACCGAGGCTGCCCCTCAAATGGTTCATACCCTGAGTCCAATTTTGACATACTCTCTTCAACATATTGGCCGGTATCTCATGAATAAATTCTTCAATATTGACTTTCAGTGCGTCAACCGTTGCGGACTTGTCGCTATAGATATGAGCCTTAAGATAGCGCTACAAAAAATAGTCTAAAGGCGTTAAATCTCACGATCTAGGCGGCCAATTGACCGGCCCCAAACGTGAAATAAACTGTTCACCGAACATGCCTTTCAATTGGGCCGTTGTTTCGCGTGCTATGTGTCATGTGACCACCGTCTTGTTGAAACCACATGTCAGCCAAGTAGAGCTCTTCCATTTTGGGCAAAGAAAAGTTTATAATCATCGCACGGTAGCGCTCACCATTCACAGTAACGTTCCTGCCTTCGTCGTTTATGAAAAAGTTCGGTCCAGTGATGCCACCGGCCACGCAGTGTATTTTTCGGTAAGCATTGGCATTTCTTGCAATGCTTCTGGCTGCCCTTCACACCAAATACGGCGATTTTGATTGTTCATGTATCCATTCAACCAGAAATGAGCTTCGTCGCTGAACACATTTTTCCGATAAATGCACTTTCTTAACCGAGCATCAATTTTGATAATAAAATTTAATAATCTCCGCTCGTTGTTCTTTTGTTAGACGATTCATGGTTAAATTATAGACCAAACTGAACATGTTTGACAGTAACATGTTACACGAAAACACCTTAGATGCCAAAAACAATGTCAAAAATCACCCTGTATGTAGAAAAGGAAAAAATCAGAGCAACTAAAATCGAACAGATGATCGAGTTGATGTTTCTACTAGGTAAATATGGGATGCTTTCTTATTGAAATTCACCTGATAGCTAAAAATTTTGATAAGAATTAATTATTGTAAACAAATTAAATTTTAATAAAAGATCGTGTTCCTTGATAATTTAATTAATTCTTGTTACCTACATAATTTTAATAAAATTTTGATATCCATTAATTTCTGATCAAAAAGTATGTGCAAAAAGTATGTGCATATACATTGAAATTGGTCATTTTGCTATTCCACATATGCACACATACATACTTCAGAGCCTAAAGCCATCGAATTTTCATAATATATTTCTAATATTGTACTCAAAGTACTTAATTCAAATATAAAGGTACAAAACGGTAACAATCGACCATAAGCTATATATTTCGCCACTTGTAAGCATACATAAGCACATGCGCACACATATGCTTCCTCTTGATTTTGTGTGTCTGGCAAGAATGACAAAATCGTTAAAAATTGCTAAACTGAATTCTATCCAATGCTGCGTTGTCGATTCCATGTATTCTTGAAAGGAAAACTATCATATTATGCTAGGCATGCGCACATATATGTATGTCCAAATTTAACACGCACAACAGTATTGGAAGAGAGGGCCTGAGAAGCCAGAAAGGCCAATGGGCATATGGTGCGTGACTACCGTCTACGACGAAAGCGATCAAGATCGAATTCTCCAGGTAGACAATAGAAGGAGAATAAGGTGAACAGCGATAGCTCCACTATCACAAATCCATTGTTAAACTAAATCGTGGGGCGTGAGCTGACTCCAACAGTGGGTTGCCCCATTCTTCACATCTCACAAGTATAGCGTGAGCCAAGCAACTTGACTATTGATTGAAAACTGAACAATATGGAGTTCATGATAACCCTGGATGCACAAATTCTGGGTAAGATAAAGATACGAGTATCTATTGGATATTGCACGTGGGAGCATTAATTCATTGTGGCTGACATCATCGATGACGTAATAATTGGTGTTAATTTTATGATTGACAACGGATTTACGTTAGATTTAAATCAACGGATATTACGCCATGCAAATGTCGAGTTACCATTGAACATCGGTTACAAGTGTATTGGAAACATCAAACGAATACTGGAATGTCAACGCCAAGAGGTTCCAGCAAAATCAGAAGCGGTGGTTTAGGCACAGATGAATGTTGATGATGGGACAGGCAAATTGTGGGTAGTGGAAGCAAATAAAGAAACAACAAATAAAAACATCATGAAACATCTCATTGACACCAGAGATTCTAGACCAATTCGTCAAGCACCACGACGAGTTCCATTGGCAAAATGAGATGAAGCCATTAAGCTGATTACCGATATGTAGAAACAAGGTGTTATTGAACCATCAGTAAAGAAGAAAGATGGAAGTACTCGATTCTGTGTGGATTACAGAAAGCTAAATGATATAACGAAAAAAGACAGCTATCCACTGCCAAGAATCGATGACACTTTGGACACGCTATCTGGTGTGAACTGGTTCTCAACACTTGATCTGCAAAGTGGCTTCTGGCTAGTGCAACTTGGTAAGGAGGACAAAGAGAAAACAGCAATGGCAATTTTTGGAAACGAGTTAAGACTGCCAGCTGATTTAAAATTTGGAGTCGTAACACCAACGAGATCAACGGAAGGTAACTATACTAGCGAAAAGCGGGAACAGTTGGATGAAGTACATCAGTTCATCAGAAAGCGGTCGCAGATAATAAGCGATAAGATGAAGGCCAGGTATGACTTGAGAGCAAATTAAAAAGGGTTCTATGAAGGAGAGCTTGTAATACTTCATAATCCACAACGAAAGAAAGGCCTGTCCCCTAAGCTACAGACTCATTGGGAAGGACCATGTGAGATTATAGCAAAGATAAATGACGTAGTGTATCGTATTCAACGCGCCTGAAATAAAAGAGCAAATTTTAAAGTAGTGCATTTGGAGAGACTTACGCCATATCGGGGGAAAGTGTAAAAACTTGTTCGGGACGAACAAGGTTAAGAGGAGGGCAGTGTAACGAGTATCGATGGTTGGTTACTCATCACTATTGTGAATGACACGAATATTGGCACTATCGAAACGATTGTCTAAAAATAGAAATAGTCGATAACCAGAACACGCCAACGAGAAAGAAAGAGAAGAATCTCGATAAAGGAAGATTCTCGAGTGTTGCCACAGAATGTAAATAGAGCCAGTGTTGACAAATGCAATTCAATCGAATCCCGAGGCAGAAGTTGCAAGTACATTAAAAGAGTTATTATAAATATTTAATTGTAAACAGAGTTGATAAAATAAATTGTTGCTGTGTATAGTTGTATAAAATAAGTGTTGCAATTATTATTAACAGAACCCAGTGGTCGAACAAGGTTAGTTCAAATAGAATTACACGTTCACAAAATAAAAACGTAACAGTATATAAAATTATCTATCCAACGGATGCAAAACGAACTAAATCGGACTAGCAGATATTGCGATTTAAGTAACACAGAAAAACGTTAAAAAATTTATCCGAGAGAAATCCTGATAAACAAAAAAATAAAATAAATATGTGGCACATAAAGCCCCAAAGGGCTCATTGGCCGAGCTTATCTTCCATTACTGTTGTGCGTCTTAAATTTTGGACAATATTAGAAGGGACCTCTTTATTTTAGCCGGTTCCGAACGGCAGAACACTTGTGGCATCACTTTTTCTGAGCTTTGTCACAGAGTTCTTTTAAGAAGCTTTTTCATGGCAAGTTGTTACTGTCGGAAGAATTGCCAATTGCTTGCCGACAGGTGGGTACCGTTCGAAAGAAAAATCTTATCGATATTAAATTTGTTATGTATCAGCCGGGGATTGAACTACGACCTACAGATCAGAAGGCGAACACACTAACCACTGAGCTACGGTACCCAATAAACGTGTAAACTTATTTTACGTAAAGAAATTTGAAACACATTATCGGCCCATTTAAAAATGTACCGCATCAAACAGACTACACTTTTATAGAATAATGTAGCAACATAGGTTCCAATAAATGATATACCTTTAAACGTAAGGCCGTGGGTGCCGTAGCTCAGTGGTTAGTGCGTTGGCCTTCTGATATATAGGTCGTGGGTCAATACACGGCTGATGCATAAAAAATTTAATATCGAAAAGATTTTTCTTTCGAACGGTACTTACCTGTCGGCAAGCAATTGGCAATTCTTCCGACAGTAACAACTTGCCATGAAAATGATTCTAAAAGAACTCTTTGACAAAGCTCAGAAAAAGTGATGTCACAAGTGTTCTGCCGTTCGGAACCTGCTAAAATAAGTAGGTCCCTTCTAATACTGTCCAAAATTTAACACTCACAACAGTAATAGAAGAGAAGCTCCGCCAAAGAGCCCTTCGGGGCTTTAAGTGCCACATATTTATTTATTTATTTATTAAACGTAACGGTACACTCTGATGATCGATGTCCCTCGACTTTCACTTGGTCCTTATGATCCCTGATCGTTTTGGACTGGTACAATTTTGCTTTATTTGTTTCCGAAATCATTCTTTCGACAAGTATTATATCAGAGTACCGTCATCTAAATTTATTGACTTGCCGATTTCCATTAGGCTGTATACATACTCTATGAAGTCATCTTATGAATTTCGATTGCTAATGGGACCACTCAAAATTCAACGCCACCTTAAGCAAATTTTAGTTACTTATACCTAGTTGACTGCGCATAAACATTTTTGCCGCGTCACTAAAGAATTGTTTTGGGTAGATGAATTTTTGCAGTTGGTTCCAATTCACCGCTTCCGCATTCTTTTCAAAATCTGCCAGCCATTGGGCGATGTTGGGTTGTCCAGAGCCGGACAAAGACGTCAACGAATCATCAAAGTCTAGGAGTGTAAACCCTGACAGTTTTGTTCTCTACCCATTTGGTACTATGCTTCGTCGACTTGCTACGTAGTCGTAATCGGTTTCGTCGTCGTCACTCACATTCAAGCTGAAATGTTCCATTAGTCGGTCCTGTAACGTAGATTTTCGTCCAGTAGTCGCCAGTTCGACTCCACCCACCAAAAATTAAAACGTTTTAATCTTCATCCAACCGTTGGGCCAACTTGAAACTTGGTTGTACAATCATACTATACATGATACAACCGTTTATCCAACATGCCTATTGTTTTGTGGCAAAGAGGGTAGAATAACAAGAGTAGACGGATAATTGCGCAGCGCCACTTATCTGTAGAAAATATAGGTGCACACTTTATCTATGAGTGACTGAGTTTTCTGTGAGTAGACTCGGCTGCCATCATAGTTGTTCACTCTCTGAATTATCAATGAGATTATAATGACAAAAAGATATTGTGCAAAAATTTCTCACAGAATATATTTTAAGAATTTTTCTTGCCCAAGAAAAGAGAGCAAAGGCTGTGATCCTATATAGATATATAAGTATATGCAAGTATCACATGAATGATTGTCTTTGCTTTCCGCTTATAATCGTTTATATACGTATTAGTAGAAAATATTTTCTCATATTCAAACATCACCTAGAGTGTTGTTACAAAATAATCAATGATATACAGAGAGGGAGAGAAGTGATAACATGCCTATTTGTGGTTCATGTATCACAATTCTCAAAAACTTGCAACTATACCATTTCATTGGCTTCTTTTTTATTTCAATCATTAAAAGAATACATTGAGAGAGCAAATTTATACGATGGCATTCGATTTACTCGATTATTGCACAATCACTCAAAATGCTACTAAGCAACTATATTTCCTACAGATGAATTTGCGGCAGAAATTATTATCCGTCTACTCTTGTTAGACTTTTTGCCAACCATTCTAAATTAATACCACCAACGAAACGAATAAAAACACGATATTCTATGGTTGAAGGTTTAACAACGAATGAATGCATATATTGAAAAAAATATCAAAAAGAGGTATATACAAATTTTAGCCTGAGCAAACAATAGAGAGAGCATAAAACAACAAGTGCAGCGTCTGCGAACACCCATGTTGAATCAACGATCGTAGAGTGTATACTTTGCATCATATATCAATTATTATGCACCAAGCGACACGCAAATGCATTTACCTTGCAAGAACTAGAAATCTGGTTAACCGGTAGGTTTCGTTCATTTGTGAAGTGGTACAAAAACCTAATTAAACTTGTTCCAGCCGTGTGAAAATATTAGCTACTTTTATCATCTACGTGTGATACATCATCTCTCTTGCACTAATAGAGCTGATCGATTTTACTGAACTATAGCTGTAGTACTCTAATTTCCCTTCCTTTGGCTAATATTATGGTGAACATTTAGCTAATATTACCATCTGAACATGTACATAAACATAACATTACCAAATAAAGTACATTCATTATTGTACTTAAAATTTGTACAATATTGATTTCTATATAATTCATTTAACTATTTTATTATACATTTAAATAAAATTCTGAAATGACTCAATCCCACAAATTAAATTTATATATATATACACTGTCGGACAAAATAAAGTGCAAACCCTTTATGCCGAAATTATTTTGAATATTTTGTACTCAATTAATAGTTGCATCCCTATTAAATATTATTTTCTAATTGGGGGATTCCCCAAAAGTGTACAAATGAAAAAAAAAATTATACACACTCTTGATTA
Organism: Megamerina dolium; assembly: GCA_963854835.1. NCBI lineage: Eukaryota > Metazoa > Arthropoda > Insecta > Diptera > Megamerinidae > Megamerina > Megamerina dolium. The sequence goes on from OY978525.1 coordinate 68,815,284, forward strand.
TTTTTAGCTATACATGCAAAGAGTAGTGTTACTTGTTTCATTGTCGGACAAAATAAAGTGCAAAGTGCAATTTCGCTGAGAATAATTAAATAATTTTTTCTACTTTTCATTGATTTACACCGGAAATTTAAAGGTAATGCATTTTTATGAATTAAAATAGTGTGTGGTGGTCTGGTGGTGTTTTCGCAAGGTAACGTGTCTAACTGCCTCAACCAGGTGGGGCTAGCGCAATCCTTGTTGAACTCATCGCAAGTCAACTCACTGGCTGTCATGTAGTTTGATCTGAGCGATATGTGATGATACCTTTATTTGTTAATGAGGGGTAGTCATATAGCTTGCTCTGCTTACTCTGTGATGGCGCTTTCATTATTATTAATGGGGGCCCTCCATGTGGCGACCACCGGGCAACGTCTTCCTGGCACCCGCTGGGAGGCGGCTGAAGTGAGTGGCGAAAATCTCCTCGGTTAGAGGTTGTGCGTTGGGTTTGGGACCCGCCACATAAAAAACCCCCCAATGAAAAAAACAAATATGCCTCGGAGAAGGACTACCGTTTTTGTTGATGACCCCCGCAAACGAAAAAAGGACCACGATTTACGGATATGCACCTGGAATGTCCGATCCCTTTATAGGGAGGGTGCCTCTATCCAGCTGGTTGATGTCCTCGAAAAATACAGAGCTGACATCACCGCTCTCCAGGAAATGCGATGGACAGGACAGGGCTGCTCCAAAAGAGCGTCCTGTGACATCTACTACAGTTGCCATGCTGAAAGGCACGAATTAGGATGTGGATTTTTGGTCAGCAAGAGACTACGACATCTTGTCTCGCAGTTCACGCCTGTGAATGAACGGCTGGCCACAATCCGCATCAAGGCAAAATTTTTCAACATCAGCCTTATATGTACCCACGCTCCGACGGATGAGAAGGACAATGTGACCAAGGAGAGCTTCTTTCAGCGCCTCGAAGAAGCTTATGACCGCTGCCCCCGCCACGATATCAAAATCGTGCTTGGCGACTTTAATGCCAGGGTGGGCAAGGAAGGTACCTTTGGTCCAACTGTCGGAAAATTCAGCCTCCACCAAAACACCTCCGATAACGGAATAAGGCTGATCGACTTCGCCGCAGCACGAAACATGGTAATTGGTGGTACCAGATTCCAGCATCTCGACATCCACAAAGCGACATGGCTGTCTCCAGATCATCGTACAAGAAACCAAATTGATCATGTGTTGATTGACGGAAGGCATGCTTCCAGTGTGATGGACGTGAAATCGATCCGTGGTGCCAACATCGACTCGGATCACTACCTTGTTGCAGCTAAGGTGCGCACACGCTTATGTGTCGCAAATAACAAGAGAAGTCCCACACAGAGAAAGCTCGACGTCAGTAAGCTGCAATCACCAGAGACAGCAGATGCATTTTCCACTCGACTATCGGATCTGCTTATGCAGAACACTCCCCCACTTGATGATACATGCGCACGGTGGACACATATATCCCACTCCATGACTACTGCTGCCGAGGAGGTAATCGGTTACTACCGGCCTCTGAGGAATGAGTGGTATGATCAGGAGTGTCGCGACGCTACCGCAGAGAAAGACGCCGCCTACAGAAAAACCCTGCGTGCAGGCGTAACGCGAGCTGTTAAGGAGCGGTACAGAGAGAAAAGGAGTGCAGAGAGACGTCTTTTCAGGCGCAAGAAGAGGGAGTTGGAAAGACGCGAGTGTGAGGAGATAGAGATGTGTACCGACAAGAATGAGACTCGAAAATTCTTCGAAAAGATCAAGCGCCTGAGTGGAGGTTTAAATCCCGGAGCCTCTTCTTGTCGTGATGGAAATGGGAATCTGGTTACGGATGTCCAGAGTGTACTGAGCCTATGGAGGGAACACTTCTCCACGTTACTGAATGGCGATGCTACGAACAATTCCGCCAGTGGAGGAGAATGCCCGATAACCCCAATTACAGATGATGGTGTTGATGTTCCACCACCCGACTATGACGAGGTTGAAACGGCCATTTTAAGGCTGAAGAACGACAAAGCTGCAGGTGCTGATGGCCTGCCTGCCGAGTTGTTTAAGACCGGAGGCGATGAGCTGCTCACCCGCATGCACCAGCTCATAAGCAGAATATGGTCGGATGAAAGCATGCCTGATGATTGGAGGCTCAGTGTTCTCTGTCCTGTACATAAAAAAGGAGACCCCACAATTTGCGCCAACTACCGTGGAATAAGTCTCCTGAGCATCGCGTACAAGGTTCTATCGAGCGTACTCTGTGAAAGATTGAAGCCTATGCTCAGCAACCTGATTGGACCTTATCAGTGTGGCTTCAGACCTGGTAAATCCACCATCGACCAGATTTTCACACTGCGCCAAATCCTGGAGAAGACCCAAGAAAAACAGATCGACACACACCACCTATTTGTTAATTATAAAGCCGCTTTCGACAGTCCGGTAAGGGATTACCTCTACGCAACAATGTCTGAGTTCGGTATTCCTGCAAAGCTCATTCGACTTTGTAGAATGACACTGCATAACTCCCGTTGTGCAGTGAAAATTGGGAAGGACCTCTCCGCACCGTTTAATACCGAACGGGGTTTCAGACAAGGTGATTCGTTATCGTGCGACTTCTTCAATCTTATTATGGAGAAAATAATACGAGCTGCTGATCTACGACATAATGGCACTATCTTCAACAAAAGTGTCATGCTGTTAGCGTATGCCGACGATATTGACATAATCGGCATGAACACGCGAGCAGTCAGTGCAGCATTCTCAGAGTTGGAAAGAGAGTCGCGTCGGATGGGTCTCACGGTGAACGAGGGCAAGACGAAGTATCTAGTGTCAACAAACAAAGAGTCCCGGCGTCTTGGACAGCACGTCACTGTTGACAACTACGCTTTTGAAGTAGTAAGGGACTTTGTCTATCTTGGAACCAGCATTAACAGCAGTAATGACGTCAGCTTGGAGATCATGCGTAGGATAACTCTTGCTAACAGGTGTTACTTTGGGCTGAGTAAGCAATTGAGAAGTCGAGCCCTCTCTCGAAGAACGAAAACTACACTCTACAAGTCTCTCATCATGCCTGTCCTAACATATGGCGCTGAAGCCTGGACAATTTCCACCTCGGATGAGCGAATACTTGGAGTTTTCGAGAGAAAAGTCCTACGCAAGATCTTTGGACCTATTTGCGTTGGTGGCGAGTACCGAATAAGGTACAACCATGAGCTGTACGAGCTGTATGCCGATATTGACATAGTAAAGCGCATCAAAATCCAGCGGCTGCGCTGGCTAGGTCATGTCGAGCGAATGGAAGAACACGCTCCAGCTAAGAAGGTGTTATATTCGGAACCCGCTGGAGGACGACGCAGAAGAGGAAGACCAAACCTCCGGTGGAAAGACCAAGTACTGGAGAACCTGACGGCGCTTGGAATTTCTAACTGGCGCCAGCTAGCGAAGAACAGAGATGGCTGGCGAAGCATGTTATTTTCGGCCTAAATCGATATTCGGTTGTTATGGCCACATAAGTAAGTAAGTAAGTATAAAAATAATTAGAATATGGATTAATAGATTGTGAAGATTTGCAAAATGAAGCCGTTGTCGAAGGATGTCAAGGATATGCTGATCAAGGACCGTAATAATGGCAATGGGTATAAAGAGCTATCAGCAAAATATAAAATATCAATATCTGGAGCCAGAAAAATTGTTGAAAAACATTGAATTTTGGGAACGAATGAAAGTTTAAAGAAATTCTGCGGAAGAAAACGCAAGACAACAGCACAGGATGACAGATAAATTTTAATTCTGGCCAAAAAAGGTCCTTTGAACTCAGCAAGGGAAATAAAAGAATTAACCAATTTGGATATTTCTTCACTGAAGTCGAAGAACGTTTCGCACACAGTTAAACACGGTGGAGCTTCTCTGATGGTGTGGGGTTGTTTTTCCTCAAGCGGTGTAGGACAAATTGTCAAAATAGATACCAAAATGACTGGAGAGCATTATGTCAACATTTTGATGGCCAACCTAGGAAGAAGTGCTGAGGAAATGAGTTTGGGTGATTTTATATTTCAACAGGATAATGATCCCAAGCACACATGCAAGATCGCAACTAAGTATTTTCATGAAAATGGAATTGAAAAATTAGAATGGCCTCCACAATCACCGGATCTAAATCCGATTGAACATTTGTGGACCATTTTAGATGATAAAATTCCTTTTAACTCTCGTACTAACTTAAAATCGTTTTGGGAAAGCATGCAGAAGGAGTGGAAAGAAATATCGAAGGATACATTGAAAAATTTAGTAACAAGTATTCCAAAAAGATTGGCTGAGGTAATTAAAAATAAAGGAGGCCATACAAAATACTAACTTATATTTTTTTTTAATAATTCAAGTGGAAAATTTTAGTTTGCACTTTATTTTGTCTAATATAATTTGACAATGAGATACTACTTTTATCCTTGTGCTATATTTCAGAGACTGAATTCCCATATTTTGTTTTTTAATTTATGTTATTGAAGTATATAAACTATTTCTGTTTTCGTTTTTTAATAAAAATATATAAAAAAAATTTAAGCTACATTGAATTTTTTCATTTTACTTTGCACTTTATTTTGTCCGACAGTGTATATATATATATATATATATATATATTTATATATATATATATATATATATATATATATATATATATATATATATATATATACATTATATATTATATATATATATATATATATACAGTGGCTCACAGCTTATTTCGTACAGTGTATATATTTTTATGTACATGGCTGTAACATCGAAACTAAAAAACTTATCGATAAGTTTTGAATGTAGATGTCTGTGTATGTGTTTAGTAAACCTAATAAGAAAACGGGGAACCCCAAAAATTGTTCTTTTTGTCATGCAAGAAAGAAAAACTATTGATCAGCTGATTTTCAGCTCACATCTTATTTCGTACACAAACTTCAATGTAAGTAAGTTTCATTCTGCCGCGCAGTTACAAAGTTTTTTTGAATTGTATGAGTTTTTGGACCTTTTTAACTATTATAACAATTTTTATTATTATTATTTTAAATAGTTAAAGTGCTGTAAATTAAACATTTAGCGTTATGGGCGTCGTACAACGATGGAACAGCGTAAACTGGTAATTAACCATTTTAGGAAAGGTTAGAGTGTGCGAAAAATTGCTGAAATGACAAATTTAAGTGCCTCAACTGTCCAATACATCATTCAACGCTTCGTTCGCGAAAATCGGTTGGAGAACAAGGGCAGAGAAGCACCTAATAAGATTTTCAACGCATCAGACGAGCGTTATATTGTACGAAAAATTAAGAAAAATCCAAAGTTATCCGCTCCGAAGTTGGCTGCAGAGGTTCAGCGTGAAATAGGAAATCATCCAGTGCTGAAACTGTCCGACGTGTGCTGCGCAATCATGACTTGAACGGTCGAGTAGCCCGAAAGAAACCATTCATTTCAAAAATGAATATACAACGCCGACTTGACTCCGCCAAAGAGCATATTATTAAGACTCCTGCGTTCTGGAATACCGTTATTTTCGCGGATGAGTCTAAGTTTAATATTTTTGGTTCGGACGGAATGTCATATGTTTGGCGTAAAGCGAATACCGAGCTAAACAAGGAGAACCTTAAGCCCACAGTGAAGCATGGTGGCGGTAGCGTGATGGTTTGGGCCTGTATGTCAGCAGCCGGAGTAGGTGAATTGGTTTTTATTGAGGGGACAATGGACAAAATGAAGTACCTCGAGATTCTGAAAAACAATTTACTTCAAAGTGCAGACAAACTGGATTTGCGGGATGAATTTCGGTACTACCAAGATAATGACCCAAAACATAAATCTGGGATTGTGCAATCTTGGCTTATTTGGAACTGCCCACACTTGATGTCTCCACCACCACAGTCACCTGACATGAATGTGATTGAAAATCTTTGGTCTATTTTGGACAATAAAATAAGAACACACAAGATTTCTAATAAGCAAGACCTAAAGAAGGTACTGATGGAGGAATGGAAAAAAATCACACCAGACATCACTCAAAAATTGGTGGATTCAATGCCAAATAGACTCCAGGCTATCATTAACGCTAAGGGATGTCATACTAAATATTAAAATCAACTTACTTTGTTTTTAGTTTGAACTTAAAGAGACTGTACGAAATAAGCTGTGACATGAATTTTCCTATTTTATTCTTATTTTATTTTTTTATAGTGTCAAACACTAAAATTTTGAAAAAGTAAATTTTGGAAAATAAAAAACAAACCTTCCTTTCAAAAATGGCATTTATATTTTGTTCAAATTTTTGCTATATTAGGAATTACGACTGCAGCAATTTTTAAACTGTCACTGTACGAAATAAGCTGGGAGCCACTGTATATATACATATATATATATATATATTATATATTATATATATATATATATATATATATATATATATACATTATATATTATATATATATATATATATATATATATATATTATATATATTATATATATATATATATATATATATATATATACATATATATATATATATATATATATATATATATATATATATATATACATATATATATATATATATATATATATATATATACATTTGTATACAAAAAAATACAAATTTCTAAAAAATTATATGTCGATTTTAACATTATTATAATCAAAAGAAGCAATATAATAAACTTTTAAAATTTATACATCTGCGATTGCTTCAACGAATTGCATCTTGTGGTTGCGCTCACCACCAGTTGCATTTCAACACAAAAATTACACAGATTAAAAGCAAGTTCTGCTCCATTTAAATAAAAAACACTGCACTTCTTTTTCAAACATGCATATTCAACATAGGTTGATGCAATATAACAAATTAAAAATAAATTGTAAACAATTTGCTTACTTCAGTTATTGTATTGAAAGTGAAGTATGGCCAGTGTATGGCTTCTACGATTTATAACGAAAATGCTTGTTCCTTGATTGTTTCTTTCCTGTTAAAATAAATACATTAAATACTATCAGCAAATTTTATAAAAGATTTGCCGACTTACCAATTTGATCGCGTTTATGTAAAATATTCACAAATTTATTGACTTCTCAACATCTGTTCAGGCATTGTCAAAATTATTAACTATTATTAAATTATTAACTTGACTCTCAAGTTGTTCTTCGATAGATTCATACAGTCCTCGTAGCGTTTATGCCCCTAGCGCTAGTTTGGAGTGTGTTAGCCCCGGTAAGATTTCCCAGTATAAACCTCTTTGTGTATCCTCTTCTTCCCAGATGATACGGGAGATATTACCCGATCTTAATCCACAAAATGATTCGGGCCCTACAAATGGAGTTGTTGCTCCTTTCCTGGCAATCTTATCTGCCATTTCGTTACCATTGATCCCTAGATGTCCCGGAACCCATATAATACACACCTGATTGAGTTAGCCAGGGATGTTCAGTTTTTCAATGCCTCCATCACCAGTTTTGATGTAACTTGGTGAGATTTGAGTGCTTTGATAGCTGCCTGGCTGTCACTCAGTATTGCTATTCTGCGGTTCCGGTAATTCTGTTCGAGATTAAAGTGCGCGCATCGATCTATTGCCTACACTTTTGCTTGAAAGGTAGAGGTGTTCTTGCTTAATGTTCAGAGTATATTTTCCCTGGTCCGAATATACCTGCCCCGGCTCCATCGTCGGTGAGGGAGCCGTCGGTGTACCATGTTATCATGTACTGGTTTACCTTGTATGTTTCTGATATACCTTCCCAATGTTTTTTGTTACTAAGCTCAGTTTTAAAATGTTTCTTAAAGCTGAACGTTGGGAGTATCGAGTGCCTTGGCATCGAGATTTCAGGAAGTTGTTCAGCGAGAAGTTCTATCTCACTTCGGTTGAGATAACTACCTGTGCTGGATGAATATATGAAGGGGAGTAAGATCCAAGAGTATCTCCATTGATGCCGTTGGACATATTAGCAAGATACAAGTCTCTGTATCTTGCTAAAAGCGTTAATTACTGTCTGCTGCTTCGTGCACTTTTCCCAGACTAATGCCCTGTAGGTTATCATAGGCCTGACTATTGCTGTATATATCCATCACACAATTTTTGGAGTACATCCCCAACTTTTACCCGCAATAGTTCTACACACCATGAAAGTTTTGATAGCTTTCTCTTTTATCTCCTCAATGTGGGTTTTCCACAATAATTTCTAATCTAAATGGGTACCCAAGAATTTTACTGCTTTCTGAAGTTCTATCTCCACACCGTCTAAATGAATTGGTTTAAGATGCGTAAGTTTGTACTTCCGTGTGAATGGTACTATCGTTGTTTTTGCTGGATTGATGTTCAGCCCCACCGTGGCGCACCAACCCCTCGTTAGTTTGAGTCTTAGCTGTATTATTTCACATAGAGTGTCCTCATATTTACCTATACAAATGATGACTATGTCGTCCGCATAGCCCTGAAATTTTTCCAATACTACTATACTCCACGTAAGTGGTGATAGCACACCTACTTGTGGGCAACCCTTGTGGTGTTTGCAATTATACTTCCTGTACCAGTTAGTATTTCAACATTCATGGTATGAAGCATATTACTCATTCAAGAAGCTAGTGTATTGTCAACCCTTCTTCTTGTAAGATTTCTCCTGATAGCGTTATGTGAAGTATTGTCGAAGGCACCTTCTATGTCTAGAAAGGCGCATAACGCCGTTTCCTTTTTTTCCAAACTGTCCTGCAGTGAGTTCGTCAGTTGATACAGAGTAGTAGTTTCAGTGGAATGCCATGCTCTATAGGTATGCTGACAAGAGTGCACCGGATTTCTCACTCAAACTGTGGGTCGGATGTAGTTATCTACAACTTTTTCCAAAATTTTTAGAACAAAGGATTGCAGGCAGATTGGCCTGAAGGATTTAGGATGAAGCGGGTCCTTCTTATCTACCTTCGGCAAAAATACCACCTTTGCTCTTCTGCATATCCTATGTATGTAACCTAGCGCTATATTGCTTCTAGCTATTCTCGTTTTTCTAGACTTAACAGCTGCTCTATACCCTTCTGAAGTAAGGCAGGGAAAATTCCGTCTACTCCAGGTAATTTCAATGTTTTAAAGGTGATCCGAGGTTCTGTGCAAATTTCACTTGCCAAGATCCATACATTCCTGCTTATTCTTCCAAGGTTTTCAGCATATTCTATCCCTGCTGCCACGAAGATCCTAAGAAGTGTGTGTCAAGAAGTAATTTTACCCTTTCTTTTTCGTTTTCCGTGAAGAAACCATCTCCTTTTTAAGGTTGGTTGATGATATACTACTGCCTTTGGCTAACAATTTATAGAGTTTTGATGCCTTAGCGGTGTGCTCAATGCTTTCGCAGAAGATTCTGAAACTTATCGTTTTGCTTTCCTAATCTCTTTATTGTAGAGTGTTAGAGTTCTTCTGTATTCGGTCCAATCCCCGGTAATTTTTGATCTATTTGATAACCTTCGAACCTCCGTTCTTAGTTTCAGTAGATCATTGTTCCTCCAAGATACATCCTTGGTAGAGTTCACCTTGCTTAATGGACAACTATCTTCATATGAATCAATAATTAACTTATTGAAACTTTCTACCTTAGTTTCTAGTTGTATTTCATTTCTGATACAGCCGCGTAATGTTAGTGGTCTTAGGTTTGCATTCAGATTGTTTAAGTATTTTTACCAGTTTGCTTTTCTCGGATACCTTACGATTCGTTGCATTAATTGCTCCCCCTCTATGTCAAATCGCAATATGCTGTGGTCGGACATTGATGATTCGGTGGATACTATCCGATTCCCAACAAGACTGAAGCTCCAGGTGTTTCCTAAGGTTAGATCCAGGACTTTTTACGTACGCTAGTTACGAAAGTTGGTGTATCACCCACATTTAAAATTTATAATTTATTACTAATGATAAATTCAAGAAGGTACTCACCACGCTTGTTAGTATCTGTGCTCCCCCATGCCTCGTTATGCGCATTGGCGTCACATCCAAGTATAAGAGGTTGCTTCTTCCTTTCACTGTACTCAGTCAGTTTGTAGACCAGCTCAGGTGGGACCCAAGCATCATCTCTTGGTAGATATCCTGAAGCGAATATTATATCACGTGTACACCCGTTGATGTTGACCGGGATCTGAACCGCTACAAGATCTCTAGAGAGGAACTATGGAAGACACAAGTATTTCATGTTTTTTGTTAGTACTATGCAAGCTCTTACGTTTACATACCTCATGTCACATATTACCTGCGTTTTGGATGCAGCCAAATCTTTGATTTGGCCCCTGAACAACCAATGTTCCTGGGCCAGCACTATGCTCAGGTTGGACCTGAGTGTTGCTTTAGCGATGACTGCCGAGGCGGCCCTAGCATGGTGGAGATTGATTTGAGCAACTCTAATGCTGGCCATCTCTTCGTTACTGGTGTACTACTCTCTTCTTCGCATCGCTCTCCGCTGTCGAATTCTACTTCGGCGGTCAGTTTTAGCGCTGACACTGGAGGATTTCTTAATGCACGTCCCTTATGAATATGTACTGGGCTCTTGCCAAATCTGTAGGCCACTCTACAGTCTTTGGCTTTGATCGCTTTAGTGATCGATACCGATAGTTAACAGCTGCCCGTTCTTCTCGTCCTTGCTGCTAAAGATTCTTCAGAGATTGGTGCTCAGCGCTTTGTTCTGAGTTACAATGAGATCAAGGAGTTTCTTGTCGTCGGTATCCGCTGTACGAGGAAGCATCATCAGATGTACACCAGGGATAGCATATCAAGTGCACGTCGTCAGCTCATTCCCCTTCCACCCAGATATCCTTGGTATCGTCGCCTTCACCCATTCAGCAACCGCTACGGTGGAACAGTCAACCAGGATAAGGCCTGGTCGAAAGCGGATGCCGTCTCATTCAAGTTTGGTTCAGATCCCTTGAGTATTTCATCTATCAAAAGATTTTCGAGTTGCCGTTGCTTCTCGCGCGAAAGGATGAACTCCGGATAAGTTTTCGGGATTATAGCCAGTTTGACGCCTTTAGTGACATTGGTGTAGCTGACACCCACTTTCCTGGTGGTCGCCTCTGGTCTCGAAGCAGGTTTTGGCAAATTTCTTGTCGCAACCCCCGGTGCAGTGTCAAAAGCCCTGTTTCTTTTGGCAGCATTGCCATCAGTTGGACTGATTTCTGTAGCGCCCCTCTTCCTTGTGTCAGAGGTGCTCTTAGCGCGATTGAGCACTTTCTGCTTGACTTCCTCGGGCGTTAAGCCCTCATTGAGATAGCGCAGATACCATTTGGTACCCGCCCTGCACAGACTGGTTGCTTTCTTGGAACGCCAAAGGCAGGAAGCTGCCTACTCTGTACAGTACTTGTAGAGGACTGTGTAGTTGCGACCTTGGATGTCGATATACCCTCTGCAGCCACAGTTCCCCTACTTTTCTTCCGTTTCTCGGGTACAGTTACCGTCCATGCCGTAGGTGCAGAGTTTTTGTCTCTGTTACCTTTGCCTTCCGCCTGTCCTCTCCGTTTAGGAGTTAAAACCTGTCGTTTAGTATTGAGAACATTACGTTCCACCTGATCCGCCAATCCCACGAGTGTGGGGGAAAGGAAGGTCCGTCGTGTCATAGCCCCCAATAGCAAGATAAGCCCACGGTTACTCAATGAGGCGGGCAGGTATCAGTGAGGTGCAACGCTAGAATATAGTATGGTAACCCCTAACTGCAAACATCAAGCCGATGGACACGTGCTATACCGGCTTACGGGATCACCCTTTTCGTCTGTTCCCTTCTTTTCCATTGGAGTTGGGCACCTAAACTCCAATCAGGGTTAACAGTGCCATCACGTGTAGGTTAGAGGGAGATTCAGTATGATAGGCGTGAGGCTTCATTTCTAATCTAATTGTAGATCTGCCATACGGTGCACTTCATCCTGCTTTATGGCACCTGCATAAGATTTTGAATGTATATTTTTTAATTTTTGAAAGAAAAACAATGGCCTTTAAACAAATTTTCTATCATTTTAATTAAAGTAATAATTATCAAAATATTGTAACGAGTATCGATAGTTGATTACTCATCACTATTGTGACTGACTCTATTGGCAGCATCGAAACGAATGTCAACAAAAAGAAATAAGCGATAACCAGAACAAGCCAACGAGAACGGAAGAGAAGAATCTCGATAAAGGAAGATTCTGGGGTGTTGCCAACAGAGTATAAATAAAGCCAGTGTTGAGCAGTGAAATCAATCTAATTCCGAACGTGATTGCGAAAACATTGATACAGAGGCAAAAGTTGCAAGTACATTTAAGTGTTATAGTAAATAGTTGATTGTAAACGGAGTTGATTGTAAATAGAGATTATTAAATAAATTGTTGCTGTATATAGTTGTATAAAATAAGTGTTGCAGTTATCATTAACAGAATCCAGTGATCGAACAAGGTAATTCAAATAGAATTAAACGTTCACAGAATAAAAACGTAACAATTGGTGTCAGAAGTGGGATTCTGTAAAGATGGTGAAAATTGACCAACTAAAAGTGGACCAGCTTAAAAAGCTGTTGGTAGAGATGAATCTATCGTCATCAGGTGCAAAGGCGGAACTGCTGGTGAGGCTGAGGCAAGCTATGGAGGCTAAGGGAATTAATGTAGAAGAACATGAGTTCTTCGAGGAAGCCGATATACAAGCAGTTGTGCACGCTGAGGAAGAGAGCAAAATAGATTCGAGTGGTCAACTCATGGATTTCATGAAAACCATGATGCAACAGCAGAAACAACAGCTACAAGAAAATGCGTCTCGCCAAGAAAACGCTATGGGAGAGTTCCAGAAAACAATTGACTCCAGGCTTCAAGAACATTCGGCTGAATTGCGTATGGAAATTCAAGAAGGTTCGGCTCGACAAGAACACGTCATCGAAAATCTACAAAAAGGAATTGAGATTAGATTTCAGGAAATTTCCGGAACCATTAATGAAAAAGTCATGGATCTGAAGGAACATGTAGATGACTTGGAAGATAAGTTCGAGAAATTACAGCACGATCTCAACCAACTAAAAATAAGTGGAGTAACCACATCAGTGATAAGAGAGTCAACTACAATTAAACTAAAGCCACCAACATTTGACGGAAGCACGCCATTCAATATCTTTAAGCTTCAATTCGAGACAACAGCTTCGAAGAATCAATGGGATGATAGCGACAAGACTGCTGCTTTAATAGTCGCATTAAAAGGTAATGCTTCCGACGTGTTACAGATGATTCCAGAGAAAGATCGTGGTAGCTACCAATCACTGATGGACACACTCCAGCGGAAATATGGAAATGAATACAAGAGTCAATTACATCGAGTGGAATTGAGATCGCGAGTGCAACGGAGTAATGAGAGTCTTCAGGAATTCGCTTCCGATATTGAGCGCTTATGTCATCTAGCGTTCTCCGGTAATTCGGAAGAGTTCGTCGAAAAAAAAAATAGAGGCATTCATAGATGGCATACGTGATGGAGAGACAAAGCGTGCCCTAGTCATGTCGCCAAGGAATACTTATGCCGAAACAGTCAGTAGTGCATTGACGTTTGAAGCCGCCAGTTTGATGTGTCGACCAATGCCACGGGTACGCCAACTAGAAACAGAAACAGCAGATCTGGTTGAAGCAGTGTGTCAGGCATTCAAATCTGTAGTGCAGCCTGAAGGAAGAACAACAGGTCGACGCGAAATCAAATTTACTGGTAAGTGCTTTATTTGCGAGAAACCAGGACACATGGCGCGTGACTGCCGTCTACGACGAAAGCGATCAAGATCGAATTCTCCAGGAAGACAAAAGAAGGAGAATAAGGTGGATAGCGATCGCTCCACTAACACAAATCCATCGTTAAACTAAATCGAGTCAGTTCAGCGGGGCGTGAACTGACTCCAACAGTGGGTTGCCCCATCATTCACATTTCACAACTACAGCGTGTGCCAAGCAGCTTGACCATTGATGGAAAATTGGACAATATGGAATTCATGTTAACCCGGGACACTGGTGCATCACATTCTATAATCAAGAGCGATTTGGTAAAGAGGTTTGAGCCTTTAATGGGAATAAAATTGCGTACAGCAACGGGTGAGGATGCACAAATTCTGGGCAAGATAAAGAAACGAGTATCTATTGGAAATTGCACATGGGAACATGAATTCATTGTGGCCGACATCATCGATGACGTAATAATTGGTGTTGATTTTATGATTGACAACGGATTTACGTTAGATTTAAATCAACGGATACTACGTTATGCAAATGTCGAACTACCATTGAACATCGGTTACAAGCGTAGTGGGAACATCAAACGAGTACTGGCATGTCAACGCCAAGAGGTTCCAGCAAAATCAGAAGCGGTGATATGGGCACAGATGAATGTGGATGATGGGACAGGCAAGTTGTGGCTGGTGGAAGCAGATAAAGAAATAACGAATAAAAACATCATACTTGGTAGGACGTTAGTAGAACCTAAAGAAAATGGAATAGTACCGGTGCGAATTTTAAATCCAACTAATACATCTACAGTTGTAAAGAAAGGAATGGTGATTGGTCATTGCCAGGAAGTTACTGCCGTAGTAGACTGCGAAAAGGGTTCGTCGATAAAAAGTGGAAGATCAGGAACTGTCAGAGTGGAAATAAAAGCACAGATGGAAGAATGGGCAGGCGTGCTTACCAACCAGCAAAAAGAAAAGGCTTTACAACTATTGGAGAAGTACAGTTCAATCTTTTCTTCAAATGGAAAAACTGGAGGACGAACAACCATCGTGAAGCATCACATTGACACCGGTGATTCTAGACCAATTCGTCAAACACCACGACGAGTTCCATTGGCCAAAAGAGACGAAGCCATTAAGCTGATTTCCGATATGCAGAAACAAGGTGTTATTGAACCATCAGCGAGTCCATGGAGTTCACCAGTTGTGCTGGTAAAGAAGAAGGATGGAAGTACTCGATTCTGTGTGGATTACAGAAAGCTGAATGAGATTACGAAAAAAGACAGCTATCCACTGCCAAGAATCGATGACACTCTGGACACACTATCTGGTGCGAAGTGGTTCTCAACTCTTGATTTGCAAAGTGGCTACTGGCAAGTGGAACTTGGTAAGGAAGACAAAGAGAAAACAGCTTTCAGTATTGGCGATGGTCTATGGCAATTTACAGTCATGCCATTTGGTTTATGCAATGCGCCAGCTACTTTCGAACGTTTGATGGAGCGTGTACTCAGAGGACTACACTGGAAAACGTGCTTGGTGTACCTCGATGACATTATTGTGATGGGAAAAGATTTTAACGACCACCTGGAAAAGTTGAAAGAAGTATTTGAGCGTATACAATCAGCAGGGCTTAAACTGAATATGAAAAAGTGTTCACTCTTCAGGCAAGAAGTTAAATATCTTGGTCATAAAGTAACAACAGAAGGGGTACATACCGACGAGGAGAAAGTAGCAGCAGTTCAAGAATGGCCTATTCCGTCGAATCTTCACGAGCTAAAAAGCTTCCTAGGCATATGCACCTAGTATAGACGATTTGTTCCTGGATTTGCAAACATCGCCAGCAGTTTGCATGAGTTGACAAGAAAGAACAAACCATTTGTATGGGGCGAAGACCAACAGAAAGCATTCGAACAACTGAAAGAAAGACTCTGTTCAGCACCAGTATTAGCGTATCCAGTACCTGGACAAAAGTTTGTGTTGGACACAGATGCGAGTGGCTATGGAATAGGTGGTGTGCTCTCTCAGATCATAGATGGGCAAGAAAAAGTAATAGCATACTACAGTAAAATCCTGTCGAAGCCAGAAAGAAACTACTGTGTCACTCGAAGGGAGTTGCTCGCAATACTGGAATGTGTAAAGTATTTCCATAAATACTTGTACGGTCAATCGTTTCATCTACGAACTGACCACGCAGCGCTAAGGTGGTTATTACAATTTAAAAACCCAGAAGGACAATTGGCGCGCTGGATTGAAAGGCTGCAGAGTTATCATTTTACCATCGAACATCGTAAAGGAGGAAATCACGGCAACGCGGATGCTCTATCCCGTCGTCCTTGCAAAATGGAATGTAAACATTGTTCTCGAGTGGAAAGCAAGGAGCACATTGTCGACATACGACTTACAAATATATTGCCGGAGGAGTCATGGACCACCGAACGAGTGCAAGAAGATCAGCGGAACGACCCAGATCTCGTAAAGATTATGGAATACAAGGAGCAGGGCATACGTCCAGATTGGCAAGAAATGGCTAATGAGAGTCCAATAGCAAAGGCATACTGGGCGCAGTGGCAAAGCCTGCACTTACGAGACGGATGTTTATTCCGAGCATGGGAAAGTGAAGATGGAAAAATCACTAATGATCTTCTAGTGGTACCCAAGGCGAGAATAAATGAAGTGATAGCTGAGTATCACAATGCCTCCAGTGGAGGGCATTTGGGCATCACCAAAACCGTCGAGAAAATAAAGAAACGATTTTATTGGGTTGGATGTCATGACCATGTCGCTAATTGGATTCAGAAGTGTAAGCAATGTGCAATGGCCAAAGGTCCCAATAAAAAAAGTCGAGGTAAAATACACCGTGGGTGCTCCATTTGAGCGAATTGCTATGGACATAGCTGGATCATTTCCAATAAGCAACGCAGGAAACAAGTATGTTCTGGTGGTTATAGATTACTTCAGTAAATGGCCTGAAGTATACCCCATTCCAAATCAGAAAGCTAGTACAGTTGCGGATGTATTCGTCAACCAATGGGTTACTCGTTTTGGTGTACCGATGGAGTTACACTCAGACCAAGATCGAAATTTCGAATCAGTTGTATTCCAAGAGATATGCCGTATGCTGGGTATATACAAAACTCGTACAACACCTTTGCATCCACAATCTGATGTCATGGTAGAACGATTTAACCGTACCTTGGAGGAATATTTGAGAAAAGTCGTAGATAAATACCAAAGAGACTGGGATGTACATATACCAATGTTCCTCATGGCATATCGATGCGCACAACATGATACGACGGCTACTACACCGGCAATGGCAATTTTTGGAAACGAGTTAAGACTGCCAGCTGATTTAAAATTTGGAGTTGTAACACCAACGAGATCAACCGAAGGAAATTATACTAGCGAAAAGCGGGAACAGTTGGATGAAGTACATCAGTTCATCAGAGAGCGGTCGCAGATGATAAGCGATAAGATGAAGGCCAGGTATGACTTGAAAGCAAATTCAAAAGGGTTCTATGAAGGAGAGCTTGTAATGCTTCATAATCCACAACGAAAGAAAGGCCTGTCCCCTAAACTACAGACTCATTGGGAAGGACCATATGAGATTATAGCAAAGATAAATGACGTAGTGTATCGCATTCAACGTGCCTGGAATAAAAGAGCAAAGTTTAAAGTAGTGCACTTGGAGCGACTTGCGCCATATGGAGGGGAAGTATAAAAACTTGTTCGGGACGAACAAGGTTAAGAGGAGGGCAGTGTAACGAGTATCGATAGTTGATTACTCATCACTATTGTGACTGACTCTATTGGCAGCATCGAAACGAATGTCAACAAAAAGAAATAAGCGATAACCAGAACAAGCCAACGAGAAAGGAAGAGAAGAATCTCGATAAAGGAAGATTCTGGGGTGTTGCCAACAGAGTATAAATAAAGCCAGTGTTGAGCAGTGAAATCAATCTAATTCCGAACGTGATTGCGAAAACATTGATACAGAGGCAAAAGTTGCAAGTACATTTAAGTGTTATAGTAAATAGTTGATTGTAAACGGAGTTGATTGTAAATAGAGATTATTAAATAAATTGTTGCTGTATATAGTTGTATAAAATAAGTGTTGCAGTTATCATTAACAGAATCCAGTGATCGAACAAGGTAATTCAAATAGAATTAAACGTTCACAGAATAAAAACGTAACAATATTTATAAATTAATGTAATTATGATGATATTAATACTAATCGAAAAGAAAAAATACACAAATGCATTTTAGAATATATTTTTGAATATACAAGTTTGACAGCTTTCATAAAGCAAGAATGACAGGTAAAATTATTTTGTGAATTCATGTCATGTTTTGTCTATTGAACAACAACAATACACTTGAAAAGTAATATTGTTATTTTCATTTCACTTTATGTAGTTGAGAAGAGTAGACTGAACGATGGAAGAGGTAAAAAAAATTAAATTGTAAATTTTAAATGATAATTTGCCATTCACTTATTTTAGAATAACAAACAAGCACTGAAGAAGAAGAGGGTGAATCCTACTCCTCGTTGGAGCAGAAGTAGAAACCGATAAACTTTTGGAAGCAGTGTCAGATGTAGTTAAAGAAAATCCGGAATAATTTGAGGTGAGTACTCAAAAAAGAAGGAAACCGAAAGAATACTTTATTTTAACTTTTATAAACCAACGGACCAAAGGTTTTATGAAAAATCATGGGTGATGCTCCGTTTTTCAAAAGAGTTCAATGGATGGCTTGCAACAACAAACGCGATATTTGAAAATAACATATACGTCGGCTGTTAAGTGTAAAAACAACACAGGTGTAGGCTTATTAGCAAGTGGTGGTGTTTCGACTGTGGTAGAGTATGTGAAGAAAATCTGCACATACTTTGATATCTCCAGCAGCATTTTCGGCCATCGTAAAAATATAGCCCCAGATTTTATTCATGAATCAACTGACTATACTAATACTCCGATTGACAATTTTTGCTTAGAGGTGGATGATGACATTGCTGACTACTCAGAAATAGATCTAATGAGTAATTTTGAGTCAACATCGCAGTCATACACCTATGCTGCTAAGCCATATACTTCTACATCTGAGCTCCTATTTTTTCGGCTGAACCATCAACCTCTATACAACAGCCGTTTATGTCACCAAAGAAAAAGAAGATTCAAAGCTCGAACCCTCTGGCCGATTTGATTACTATCCAAAAGGCCAAGATCAAATTGGAAACTGAAAGAGATCGAAAAAACACAAAAGGAAAATAGGTTGGAAATAGAAAAATTTCGCCTGAATAGTCAAGAAAGGCTCAAAAATTATGAGCTAGATTTAAAATTTAAGCAAAACTTGCTTTGAGTCACCAAACCAAAAATTAGAAGCAATTCAAAATAAAGCATATATATATATATATATATATATATATATATATATATATATATATATATATATATATATATATATATATACATATATACATATATATATATATATACATATATATATATATACATATATATATATATATATATATATATATATATATATATATACATATATATATATATATATTTATATATATATACATATATATATATACATATATATATATATATATATATATATATATATATATATATATATACATATATTTTACTCATGTAACTTTAAAATAAATGATAGTAATGGAGAGCGCTTATCATCTCCTTCGACCGTAGTAATATTTTGATTTTCAGCATCTTTCTCTTCACTATCACTTTGATATTATTTTTTTTTTTTTTTTTTTTAACAAGCTTTTTTATTGGATCTTTCTAAAATTACTTAGAAACTAACAATATTGTTACGTTTTTATTCTGTGAACGTTTAATTCTATTTGAATTACCTTGTTCGATCACTGGATTCTGTTAATGATAACTGCAACACTTATTTTATACAACTATATACAGCAACAATTTATTTAATAAACTCTATTTACAATCAACTCTGTTTATAATCAACTATTTACAATAACACTTTAATGTACTAGCAACTTTTGCCTCTGTATCAATGTTTTCGCAATCACGTTTGGAATTAGATTGATTTTTCTTCTCAACACTGGCTCTATTTATACTCTGTTGGCAACACCCCAGAATCTTCCTTTATCGAGATTCTTCTCTTCCTTTCTCGTTGGCTTGTTCTGGTTATCGCTTATTTCTTTTTGTTGACATTCGTTTCGATGCTGCCAATAGAGTCAGTCACAATAGTGATGAGTAATCAACTATCGATACTCGTTACACTGCCCTCCTCTTAACCTTGTTCGTCCCGAACAAGTTTTTATACTTCCCCTCGATATGGCGCAAGTCGCTCCAAGTGCACTACTTTAAACTTTGCTCTTTTATTCCAGGCACGTTGAATGCGATACACTACGTCATTTATCTTTGCTATAATCTCATATGGTCCTTCCCAATGAGTCTGTAGTTTAGGGGACAGGCCTTTCTTTCGTTGTGGATTATGAAGCATTACAAGCTCTCCTTCATAGAACCCTTTTGAATTTGCTTTCAAGTCATACCTGGCCTTCATCTTATCGCTTATCATCTGCGACCGCTCTCTGATGAACTGATGTACTTCATCCAACTGTTCCCGCTTTTCGCTAGTATAATTACCTTCGGTTGATCTCGTTGGTGTTACGACTCCAAATTTTAAATCAGCTGGCAGTCTTAACTCGTTTCCAAAAACTGCCATTGCCGGTGTAGTAGCCGTCGTATCATGTTGTGCGCATCGATATGCCATGAGGAACATTGGTATATGTACATCCCAGTCTCTTTGGTATTTATCTACGACTTTTCTCAAATATTCCTCCAAGGTACGGTTAAATCGTTCTACCATGCCATCAGATTGTGGATGCAAAGGTGTTGTACGAGTTTTGTATATACCCAGCATACGGCATATCTCTTGGAATACAACTGATTCGAAATTTCGACCTTGGTCTGAGTGTAATTCCATCGGTACACCAAAACGAGTAATCCATTGGTTGACGAATACATCCGCAACTGTACTAGCTTCTTGATTTGGAATGGGGTATACTTCAGGCCATTTACTGAAGTAATCTATAACCACCAGAACATACTTGTTTCCTGCGTTGCTTATTGGAAATGGTCCAGCTATGTCCATAGCAATTCGCTCAAATGGAGCACCCACGGTGTATTGGTGCATCTTACCTCGACTTTTCTTAGTGGGACCTTTGCACTCGTTCGGTGGTCCATGACTCCTCCGGCAATATATTCGTAAGTCGTATGTCGACAATGTGCTCCTTGCTTTCCACTCGAGAACAATGTTTACATTCCATTTTGCAAGGACGACGAGATAGAGCATCCGCGTTGCCGTGATGTCCTCCTTTACGATGTTCGATGGTAAAATCATAACTCTGCAGCCTTTCAATCCAGCGCGCCAATTGTCCTTCTGGGTTTTTAAATTGCAATAACCACCTTAGCGCTGAGTGGTCAGTTCGTAGATGAAATGACTGACCGTACAAGTATTTATGGAAATACTTTACACATTCCAGTATTGCGAGCAACTCTCTTCGTGTGACACAGTAATTTCTTTCTGGCTTCGACAGGATTTTACTGTAGTATGCTATTACTTTTTCTTGCCCATCTATGATCTGAGAGAGCACACCACCTATTCCATAGCCACTCGCATCTGTGTCCAACACAAACTTTTGACCAGGTACTGGATACGCTAATATTGGTGCTGAACAGAGTTTTTCTTTCAGCTGTTCGAATGCTTTCTGTTGGTCCTCGCCCCACACAAATGGTTTGTTCTTTCTTGTCAACTCATGCAGACTGCTGGCGATGTTTGCAAATCCAGGAACAAATCGTCTATAGTAGGTGCATAAGCCTAGGAAGCTCCTTAGCTCGTGAAGATTCGACGGAATAGGCCATTCTTGAACTGCTGCTACTTTCTCCTCGTCGGTATGTATCCCTTCTGTTGTTACTTTATGACCAAGATATTTAACTTCTCACCTGAAGAGTGAACACTTTTTCATATTCAGTTTAAGCCCTGCTGATTGTATACGCTCAAATACTTCTTTCAACTTTTCCAGATGGTCGTTAAAATCTTTTCCCATCACAATAATGTCATCGAGGTACACCAAGGACGTTTTCCAGTGTAGTCCTCTGAGTACACGCTCCATCAAACGTTCAAAAGTAGCTGGCGCATTGCATAAGCCAAATGGCATAACTGTAAATTGCCATAGACCATCGCCAATACTGAAAGCTGTTTTCTCTTTGTCTTCCTTACCAAGTTCCACTTGCCAGTAGCCACTTTGCAAATCAAGAGTTGAGAACCACTTCGCACCAGATAGTGTGTCCAGAGTGTCATCGATTCTTGGCAGTGGATAGCTGTCTTTTTTCGTAATATCATTTAGCTTTCTGTAATCCACACAGAATCGAGTACTTCCATCCTTCTTCTTTACCAGCACAACTGGTGAACTCCATGGACTCGCTGATGGTTCAATAACACCTTGTTTCTGCATATCGGAAATCAGCTTAATGGCTTCGTCTCTTTTGGCCAATGGAACTCGTCGTGGTGTTTGACGAATTGGTCTAGAATCACCGGTGTCAATGTGATGCTTCACGATGGTTGTTCGTCCTCCAGTTTTTCCATTTGAAGAAAAGATTGAACTGTACTTCTCCAATAGTTGTAAAGCCTTTTCTTTTTGCTGGTTGGTAAGCACGCCTGCCCATTCTTCCATCTGTGCTTTTATTTCCACTCTGACAGTTCCTGATCTTCCACTTTTTATCGACGAACCCTTTTCGCAGTCTACTATGGCAGTAACTTCCTGGCAATGACCAATCACCATTCCTTTCTTCACAACTGTAGATGTGTTAGTTGGATTTAAAATTCGCACCGGTACTATTCCATTTTCTTTAGGTTCTACTAACGTCCTACCAAGTATGATGTTTTTATTCGTTATTTCTTTATCTGCTTCCACCAGCCACAACTTGCCTGTCCCATCATCCACATTCATCTGTGCCCATATCACCGCTTCTGATTTTGCTGGAACCTCTTGGCGTTGACATGCCAGTACTCGTTTGATGTTCCCACTACGCTTGTAACCGATGTTCAATGGTAGTTCGACATTTGCATAGCGCAGTATCCGTTGATTTAAATCTAACGTAAATCCGTTGCCAATCATAAAATCAACACCAATTATTACGTCATCGATGATGTCGGCCACAATGAATTCATGTTCCCATGTGCAATTTCCAATAGATACTCGTTTCTTTATCTTTCCCAGAATTTGTGCATCCTCACCCGTTGCTGTACGCAATTTTATTCCCATTAAAGGCTCCAACCTCTTTACCAAATCGCTCTTGATTATAGAATGTGATGCACCAGTGTCCAGAGTTAACATGAATTCCATATTGTCCAATTTTCCATCAATAGTCAAGCTGCTTGGCACACGCTGTAGTTGTGAAATGTGAATGATGGGGCAACCCACTGTTGGAGTCAGTTCACGCCCCGCTGAACTGACTCGATCTAGTTTAACGATGGATTTGTGTTAGTGGAGCGATCGATATCCACCTTATTCTCCTTCTTTTGTCTTCCTGGAGAATTCGATCTTGATCGCTTTCGTCGTAGACGGCAGTCACGCGCCATGTGTCCTGGTTTGTCGCAAATAAAGCACTTACCAGTAAATTTGTTTTCGCGTCGACCTGTTGTTCTTCCTTCAGGCTGCACTACAGATTTGAATGCCTGACACACTGCTTCAACCAGATCTGCTGTTTCTGTTTCTAGTTGGCGTACCCGTGGCATTGGTCGACACATCAAACTGGCGGCTTCATATGTCAAGGCACTACTGACTGTTTCGGCATAAGTATTCCTGGGTGACATGACTAGGGCACGCTTTGTCTCTCCATCACGTATGCCATCTATGAATGCCTCTATTTTTATTTTTTCGACGAACTCTTCCGAATTACCGGAGAACGCTAGATGACATAAGCGCTCAATATCGGAAGCGAATTCCTGAAGGCTCTCATTACTCCGTTGCACTCGCGATCTCAATTCCACTCGATGTAATTGACTCTTGTATTCATTTCCATATTTTCGCTGGAGTGTGTCCATCAGTGATTGGTAGCTACCCCGATCTTTCTCTGGAATCATCTGTAACACTTCGGAAGCATTACCTTTTAATGCGACTATTAAAGCAGCAGTCTTGTCGCTGTCATCCCATTGATTCTTCGAAGCTGTTGTCTCGAATTGAAGCTTGAAGATGTTGAATGGCGTGCTTCCGTCAAATATTGGTGGCTTTAGTTTAATTGTAGTTGACTCTCTTATCACTGATGTGGTTGCTCCACTTATTTTTATTTTATTAAGTTCGCGCTCTAATTTCTCAAGCTTTTCTTCCAAGTCATCATGTCTGTCTACATGTTCCTTCAGCTTATCATCCAAATCATCCACATGTTCTTTCAGCTCTGTGACTTTGTCATTAATAGCTCCGGAAATTTCCTGAAATCTAATCTCAATTCCCTTTTGTAGTTTTTCGATGACATGTTCTTGACGAGCCGAATGTTCTTGAAGCTTGGAGTCAATTGTTTTCTGGAATTCTCCCATAGCGTTTTCTTGACGTACCGAATGTTCTTGAAACTTGGAGTCAATGCGAGACGCATTTCCTTGAATTTCCGTACGCAATTCAGCCGAATGTTCTTGTAACTTCGCATTAATTCCTTGCAGTTGCTGCTGCTGCTGTTGCATCATGGATTTCATAAATTCCATGAGTTGACCACTCGAATCTACCTTACTCTCTTCCTCGGCGTGCACAACTGCATGTATATCGTCTTCCTCAAAGAACTCATGTTCTTCTACATTAATTCCCTTAGCCTCCATGGCTTTCCTCAGCCTCACCAGCAGTTCCGCCTTTGCACCTGATGACGATAGATTCATCTCTACCAACAGCTTTTTAAGCTGGTCCACTTTTAGTTGGTCAATTTTCACCATCTTTACAGAATCCCACTTCTGACACCAATTGTTACGTTTTTATTCTGTGAACGTTTAATTCTATTTGAATTACCTTGTTCGATCACTGGATTCTGTTAATGATAACTGCAACAC
This sequence comes from Megamerina dolium, assembly GCA_963854835.1. Taxonomy (NCBI): domain Eukaryota; kingdom Metazoa; phylum Arthropoda; class Insecta; order Diptera; family Megamerinidae; genus Megamerina; species Megamerina dolium. Next base: position 68,840,089 of record OY978525.1, read on the forward strand.
TTATTTTATACAACTATATACAGCAACAATTTATTTAATAAACTCTATTTACAATCAACTCTGTTTATAATCAACTATTTACAATAACACTTTAATGTACTAGCAACTTTTGCCTCTGTATCAATGTTTTCGCAATCACGTTCGGAATTAGATTGATTTTTCTTCTCAACACTGGCTCTATTTATACTCTGTTGGCAACACCCCAGAATCTTCCTTTATCGAGATTCTTCTCTTCCTTTCTCGTTGGCTTGTTCTGGTTATCGCTTATTTCTTTTTGTTGACATTCGTTTCGATGCTGCCAATAGAGTCAGTCACAATAGTGATGAGTAATCAACTATCGATACTCGTTACAATATGTAAACAAATCTTACAAACTAAATAAAATTATGTGATATTCCCAACGTTCCATCACAATTTGTTGAGTCACGAGGTATAGCAATTTCACAGCATATTCAGTGTGTCTTTTCTTTTTAATCGACGATGCCCCGTGCTCAGCAACAATTGCCTAGCAAGGAGATTCAGATGACTGTGTAATTTTTGAATGTAGCTTCTGCAAGACATTGCAACTTCCTCAGAAATTGTGGGTACATTTAAATCTCGATGGATGTTAACGTTCCTCATATACCAAGGCGCGTTTACAATAATTCGCAGACACTTGGATTGTATTCGCTGCAATTTTTCGATATTTGAGGGAGATGCGGTGCCCCAAAACTGAATACCATAAGTCCAGATTGGCTTCAGGATTGCTTTATATAATAGCACTTTGTATTCGAGATTCAACTTGGATCTTTTGTGTAACAGCCACCATAACTGATTAATTTTAAGCTTGATCTGAGTTTTCTTTGCCTCTATGTGATTTTTCCAGGTCAGCCTTCTGTCGAGGTGAATACCCAAGTACTTTGTTGAGGAACATTGTGGAACTGATTGGCCATTCATTTTAAGTGGGGGACATGTATCTGGCCTTAGCGTGAAGGTTACATGTACGCTCTTAGATTCATTGACTTTTATACGCCATTTTGCTAGCCAGATTTCGAGAGAATCGATATGAGTCTGCAGGAGTTTAGTAGCTTCTATGGGGTTAGAGCGAGAGCACAATATTGCCGTATCATCTGCAAAGGTCGATATAAATGTATGGTTATTGCTGGGCATATCTGTAGTGTATAAGAGATACAGTAAGGGGCCCAAAACGCTTCCTTGAGGAACGCCAGCGTGAATATCCAATGGATTTGTTGTGTAATCCTTGTGATGTACGAGAAATTGTCTTTTCATGAGGTAGCTACTAAGCAATGAGGAGACATTTGCAGGCAGTAATAGTTTGAGTTTGTAAATAAGGCCATCGTGCCATACTTTATCGAAAGCTTGAGTGATATCAAGAAAGACAGCTGAGCAATACTTTTTTTCTTCAAAAGTGTTCCTTATCAGAGTTACAATGCGGTGGACTTGTTCTATTGTGCCGTGCTGTTTTCTAAATCCAAACTGATGTTGAGGAATCAGTTGGTTGAGATTAATAAATGGAGTTATATTCATGACAAGTAGCTTTTCGAATACTTTAGAGAGTAGAGGCAGGAGGCTGATAGGTCTGTACGATGCAACTTTTGTAGGGTCTTTTCCTGGTTTTGCTATCATAATAATTTTTGAAGTTTTCCAGCATTTGGGATAGTGTTTAATACGAAGTATAGCATTGAAAATGTGCATCAGATGAATTACTGAAGCCGGAGGTAGCTCTTTTATCATTTTACCGGTAATTTTATCTGGACCAGGTGATTTTTTTGGGTTTAAATCTTTATAAATTGCTTTGAATATGTCCTTTTTTTTAATTTTGAGCGTTATTGAGCAAGGTTGAGAAGTTAATTTTGGTAATGAGGACTGTGAAGAGGGTGGATTGGGTGTAAACACACTTTTTAGGTGGTTTGCAAAAGCCAAACCCTTCTCACAGTTGCTTCTAGCCCAATTACCGTCACTCAAACGGATGGGGGAATCAGTGAGAATTGGCCGATTTGAGTTTTTTGCTGATTTCCACAAAGAGTAGTCTGACGCTTCACCAGGTGTTGATTTCGCTATGTGCTCTTCTAACTCTTTGTTGTTTTTATTTTTTAAGGCTTGCTTTAACTTTCGAGTTCAGTGCTGTAGCTGTGTTTTCAGATTCGGTGATCTGAATTCTTGCCATTGTCTTCGGAGTCTTCTTTTCTGTCTTACTAGCAATTCAATATCGGCTGGTGTGTATGGGCTATAGTTTGATTGCTTGCATACCTTTGTGCAGGTGGCTGAGCTGAGAGCTAATGAGAGCAGCTGGTTGAATTTTTCGAGTGCTGAGTCTACATCGTGTCCATTTCTTAATACAGTACTCAGAGGAAGATGGAAATTTATATATTTCTTGAATTTTAACCAGTCTATTTTCTTCCTAACGCAATTACCTTGGGGGCTTGGTGATTTTATAGATATTACCGTGGGTGAGTGGTCAGATGATAGATCATAATTACACTCTGTGGAGATATTTTCCATCTGCAAACCTTTGGCGACTCCAAAGTCTATGAGATCGGGTATTTTCCTCTTGTCCGTCGGCCAATATGTCGGTTGACCATTTGAAATAACATCGTAGCCATGGTTAGTGATGATTGAACATAGTCTTCTGCCTTTTGGAGTTATTAAGCGGGAGCCCCAGTGAGTGTGTTTGGCGTTGAAATCACCAGCAACCAAGAATTTGCTACCAAGAGTTGAGAAAAATTCTTTATATTGCTGTTCGGTAATACTGTATCTTGGGGGACAGTATATCGCAGATATTACTAGCTTAGAGATGTATTCTTCCAGACATATAGATGTTGCTTGCAAGTAGACGGTACTGAAATCTTCGAGAACATGATGTTTTATTCTGCTTTTTATCAATATGGCAGTTCCTCCGCGTGCCTTACCATGCGGATGATTTGTGGTGTACAGTTTGTAATATGGTATTTGGTAGCAATTTTTGTCAGTGAAATGGGTCTCAGATATCATCATTATGTCGATTTGGCTGGATTCAAGGAATTGAATTAGCTCCAAACGGTGCTGGCTTAAGCCGTTGGCGTTCCAGTGGCATATCTTGAGACAACTCATGGTCTGGATAACAATGTTTGGAGTAACATCGATTGATTTTTCATCATTTCTTGCATCATTGTTTGCATTGAGTTCATGAATTGGTTCATATTCTGAATTAATGTTTGAAGCAAATGTTCAAGGGTACTTGGCTGTTGGGTGGGCAGTGAGTGTTTCTGCTCATTATTTACATTGCTTTGTTGGTGTGTGTTTTGTTTTAACACGCTAGCGTATGAATTGGTTTGATTCTTGTTTGGGATTGCAGAGAAGAATTGTGTTGCATCAATATTTTGTCTCTTACTTGAGTTGGCTATCTGAGTTTGCTCAACTGGTTTTAGAGGTTGATTGCTATTGGAGAAATTTAGCTTTAGGGTTGTATATACTGGGCAACCTCTATAATTTGCGGTGTGATTAACTCCACAATTGCTGCATTTTTTCATGCTAGCATCGCCTTTAGATTTTGGGCATATGTTTGATTTATGGAGATCTCCACAAATCACACAAACAGCTGGCAGGGTACAATATGTCTTAGTATGTCCATATTCTTGGCAGTTACTGCACTGAGGAGGTCCAGTTCTCTTATGGGGTTCTTCGATTGTGATTTTGCGATGCAATAAATATCGAATTTTATATATGGGGTGTACTTCACCTTTTTTTAGGGGTTTTGTTTCAGGCTGAAGCTCAATACGATATAACGTTTGAGGTATATTGCTCTTGTTGAGAATGTTGAATACTGTTTTGGCTTGAAACCCTTCTTCCTGAAGGGCAAGTTTGATTTCGTTAATGTCAACGTTGGGTTCGACGCCTTTGAGTACAACGATTAAGCCCTTACTACTTTTTAGCTGATATGTGTAGTAATTCTTTTTTACAGCATCAAATTCCGCAATTACTTTGCGATAATGAGTTTCGCTGTAGATTTACACTTTCGTTTCCTCAATTTGGCCTTTGCGAATAGGAACAACGTGGAAATTCTTTGGTCCTATAAGACTTGTAATTCTAGAAATCAACTTATCTGAGTTGCGTTCTCTTAAGAAAATGGGTGGGGGTTTGAAATTTTTCTTGGAGATAATATTTTCGTCACTTTCATCACCTGAAAGCAAAGCGTATCTATTTTCCGAACTAATAGGGGCAGTGTTCTGCTTTTGAATTTTTGTTGAATTCATTTGTTTTGAATTTTGTGGACTTCTTTTTCGCTTTACTACAGTAATGTAGCGATCAATTCCAGTTTGAACAGCAAATGGTTCTTTATTAGTCATCGCACTAGTTGCTTTAACTACTGGGTCATGCACTTCAGTAGAAAGGCCGTTATTTGTTTGCTTTGATGTTGTAGGTGTTGGTGTTACAGCAGGAGAAGCGCATTGTACACTCCACTGTATAGAGGGAGATAGTATATCACGAGAGAACGAACTATTTTTTTCGTCTGTATTTATTGTTGTTGCAAATTTTGATGTATCAACTGGTTTTTTTGATAATGCACTTATCGGGGGGGTTTGCGCGGGTGATTGCAAATTATTGTTTACACACACATTAACAGGCGATTGCCGTTGCCGGGGAGGAGAGCGCTGAACACTCATATTATAAACAAATTGTTTGCAAACGATATTATTTAATTTTTTTTTTTCTAAAAAAAAAAAAAAAAAAAAAAAACAAATCACCGAAATAACTCCTTGAGTTTCTTAGCGTCTTTTCGCAAAATATTAAAATTTTTTTTTTTTTTTTTACCGAAAATAACTTTTCCGACTCTATCAAACACGTCCACTCTTATTGGTGACTTTCACGAATATGATATTATTGAAATTTATAATCAGAGAGACTGTCATCGTTTTGTTGAATTATTATAATGTGCAAAGTGCAAAATAGCGCAAACCATTATCCAACAACATGGGAATGGTATAGATGGTTTATTTTTAATTTGGATTCTCAGTTCCTTTAGACAATTAAATCTCTCTTTCATTAAACCAAAGCAGTGTTCAATTCGTACCCGGTATCCGGTATCAATATTCTGTTGAATGCGTTTCGTTGTTGTGGAACGCCTGCGATTGCATTTGCTCTGAAAGGAGTAGATGTTAGCTTGTAGGCACTGTCATCAGCCAACCATTCCGCTCCCGACAGAAATTCAGATGTTTTTGTCGACAAATTGCATTTGCTGTATATTCGCAAATAGGTTGAACTTGAGTGATATTCTAAAGGCTTCTCAAATAGATCTATTTAGATACCGTCTACGTACCTAACGCAACCACCATACTCATACTCTCTCTTGCTCTTAATGTTCGGTCTTTTGCAGCAATATCGAGGTTCTTGTTGTTATGCTGAGTGTATACTTAGCAGTGTATACCAGGCATCGGCAAAAGCTGCTCATATGAGCTCTCCCACATCACACGCATTCTTACGCTCTTTCAATTCAATCGTTGTTGAGACAGCAACGAAGCAACACGTGCACGGGTGCGCTAATAATTTTCTTATTTTTTCTTGTTACAGTGGACATGTATGATAATATGGCTGCAAGAAAATATTTTATGATTCCGAATGCTTTCAATGCAATGCAATGTCTCCTTTCTTTATGTTTTAAGGAACATAATGTCAAAAGACATTATGATATGTTTCATAAGGATTTTGACAAATTTCAGGGTGAAGCAAGGGATAATTTATATATTGAAAAGAAAAAGCAGTTCCTTTTAAAGCTGAAGGAATGGATTTCTAAAGAAGAAAATGAAGATAAAAAAGGCGCTGGGAAGCCAAAAACCGCAATAAAAATGACTTTGTCTAACTTGATTAGCTTAAATATTGTTAAAAAGAGAAGGTCTTTTTCTGATGGGGTTTATATGCAAGGCATTTTTAAACAAGTTTTGCAGAAACTAAATAGTCATTTGGTCGATGTCATTGAAAACATTCCTTTTTCCCCTAGAACTTTATCTCGGCGGACAGATCAAATTGGTGTATTTATTGAAGCGGAAATTGAAAAGAAAATTAATTCTTGCAAATTTTTTTCAATATGTTTGGATGAAAGCACTGATATAAATGACCTTTGCCAACTAGTTATTTGTATTCGAAGTGTAGATTCCAACTACGAAGTTTTTAATTCCATGTTTTCATTAGAAACTTTCTATGGAAACGTGACCGGCAAGCTGGTATTTGAAGTCGTTTTAGAAAAACTTTCTAAAATCGAGCTAAGTAAGCTTGCTGGAGTATGCACGGATGGTGCAAGTGTCATGATTGGCAGAAGAGAGGGCTTTGTAGGACAGGTAATAAAGAATGATATTAATGTTTTTTCTTTACATTGTATTATCCATCAACTTTCACTTGCATGCCAGTTCTTAAGCAACCATTCCACCATGAAAACTGCAGAGCAGATAATTAATAGAATAAGAGGAGGGCATCATTCGCTTACCCACAGGAAATTTACAAAATTTTTAAAAAATTGTAATGCCTGCTATGGTGACCTTGTAATGTTCACGGAAGTTCGATGGCTAAGCCGCGGTAATTCTCTAAATAGATTATTTGCTTTAAGGAAAGAAGTACTACAGTTTTTGCGCTTGGAAAATTTGAGCGGAACAGAAAATTTAGTACAGGTTTTATTGGATGATGACTTTATTTTTGATTTAGCATTTCTTTCAGACTTAACTTATTATTTAAATGAATTAAATTTGAAACTACAAGGAAAAGAAAAAACCTTACCCGATCTGTTTGAAAAAGTTATAAGTTTTCAAACCACTTTATATTTACTTTTTGCTGAGGTTCGGTGGGGTGATTATTCAAATTTCCCACGAACTGCTGCTATTATTGCTAACACAAAAGGTCTTACAAAAAAAGATGACCATGTCAACATTTTGGAAACCCTTTTTTTTAATTTTGAGGAGAGATTCAAAGACTTTAAGAAAGTTCAGAATGTAATTGATCTCTTTAAAAATCCATTTACCTGTGATATATGCAAGTATGAATTTAAAATTCAAGTAGAACTTGTAATCTTGCGTAGCGAAATGAGCTTTAATATATGTAGTGAATCAGACATTATTGAGTTTTGGAGAAATTTAGACGACTCTTTGTATCCTCAACTCAAAGAAATTTCTTTAAAGTATTTATCACTTCTCCCTTCAACATATTTTTGTGAACAAATTTTTTCTGACTTAAAATTCATTTGCTCCAACCAGAGAAATAAATTAAACAGAAGCCATATTAAAAATATTCTTTTAGCAAGAAACTGTTCCAAGAATATTGATATTAATAATAATATATAATAATATATAATAATAATATAATAATAACGTTAACATCCATCGAGATTTAAATGTACCCACAATTTCTGAGGAAGTTGCAATGTCTTGCAGAAGCTACATTCAAAAAATACACAGTCATCCGAATCCCCTTGCTAGGCAATTGTTGCTGAGCACGGGGCATAGTCGATTAAAAAGAAAAGACACACTGAATATGCTGTGAAATTGCTATACCTCGTGACTCAACAAATTGTGATGGAACGTAGGGAATATCACATAATTTTATTTAGTTTGTAAGATTTGATTAATTATTGTTAGTTTCTAAGTAATTTTAGAAAGATCCAATAAAAAGGCTTGTATAAAAAAAAAAAATAATAATAATAATATTAATTTTTTATTCTTTTTGTTGATAAAAAAAAACAAAATAAAACACAACTTTATACGCCAGACATATTTGATACGTTTTTTTGTTCTTATAAGCACTGTGCAGCGCAATTCTCTCTCGCGCTCACCAATACACACTCAAAAATGATTTTGCCGACCCCTGGTGTATACTGTTCAACTCTTTGTACAATGAGTTCTATGGCTGTTTAGTATACACGTATCAACACGATATACAATGCGTTGTACAACTTTATTATTGTCACTTCGCAAAATGATACCACTTTTTCCGTGAAATCAACTCTAACAACAAATATCATTAGAGTGTCTTCCTCTTGATTTTGGTGGTACGTTAGATGGCATGAAATGACAAAATCTTCAAAAAATGCCAAAAATTCAATCGCAAGTGCTGTGTTGCCGATTGCGTGCAATTATGAATGAAAAATATAGTATTTTGCTCAGCATACGTACATATACTTTTTACATAGGCAAATAGAAAGAAACGAAATTGACGGTTTGCAAACGGAGGTTGACATGCGTGTGAAGTTTTTCTCAATTTGATTGTATATTGCAGATATGTAGAATTCGACATCTGTCAAACTGAGTTATTAAAACCATTTCTTTCTTTTTCAGTTCAAAGTCTGACATTTGCGAAAATGGATCGCTTAACTATCGCACAACGCATTAAAATTGTAAAAACCTACTACAAAAATGGTGATTCTGCCACAGCCACATATCGTGCTTTAAGAGGAGATTATGGTTTACATAATCGTCCAACTACGCAAGCAATTGGCAAAATTGTGAAGAAATATGAAGAGGCCTGTGCATCATCGCTTCGCTCGTACCACCGAAAATATCGCTGCTGTAAGTGAAAGTGTTGCCGAAGACCAGAATGTGTCGATTCCTCGTCGTTCTCAGGAATGATGACTGTCTTACGGCACATTATGGCGTATTTTGCATTTGGATCTACACCTACATCCATATAAAATCCAGCTCACACAACAACTGAAGCCAGCTGACCATTCACAACGTCGTAGATATGTCGAATGGGTGCTTGAACAACAGGCGGTGGACGGCGATTTTTAGAACAAAATTTTCTTCAGCGACGAATCACATTTCTCACTTGGTGGGTATGTTAACAAACAAAATTGTCGTATTTGGGGTTCTGAGAATCCTCAAGTAATTGAAGAGAGGCCACTACATCCACAAAAAGTCACTGCTTGGTGCGCTCTTTGGTCCGGAGGTGTGATTGGACCTTACTTCTTCGAAAACGACGATGGAACGACTGTCACCGTCAATTCGGAGCGTTATGGTCATATGATAACCGACTTTTTTTGCCTGCTATTGAAGAATACGACTTAGAGAATATGTGGTTTCAACAAGACGGTGCCACATGCCACACAACTCGAGCGAATATGGCTTTATTGCAAGAGAAATTTTCTGGCGGCGTAATTTCTCGTCGTGGCGATATCAAGTGGCCACCATGATCATGCGATTTGACACCGCTTGACTTTTTTTGTGGGGCTACGCGAAAGACCGTGTTTATGCAGATAAACCTTTAACTCTTGAGCACCTAAAAACCAACATTCGTCACGTTATGGCTGAGATACCGCCCAATATGTGTCAAAAAGTGGTCGAAAATTACCTCAAAGGAATCGATGCTTGCAACAATTCGCGTGGTGGTCATTTAAATGATGTAGTATTTCACACATAATGTCAACGTTCAAACTTTATAATAAAAAAGAAATATCATGATAAAAAATATTTTATATGTGTTTTATTTACATTTACTTTTGAAACCGCAAAATGGATAACCCTTTACATGCATACTGGGTATTGATAACGCACTAATATTTTTCATATAATGATATTTATTATGATACATACATTTTTTGTAAACAATTTCATTCTAATTTTTTTTATAAAAAAAGATGTTATGTTTCTGAAAAAATTAAATGAAATAAATAAATTCGGGTACAAAATTTTTCTCCTGCAACATTTTTATGCCATCTAAGGTTATAGGTATAGTACAAATAAAGATTAAGCAGACGACAATAGGATAAAATAATTAAAATTGTTTTGCATTATGGGCTTGATTATTTCCTGTGATCTCTATATAGGGATATAAGATTCAAATATCACATGAATGATTGTCTTTGCTTTCCGCTTATAGTCGTTTATACACGTATTAGAAGAAAATATTTTCTCATATTCAAACATCACCCAGAGTGTTGTTACAAAATAATCATTGGTATACAGAGAGGGAGAGAGAAGTGATAATAGGCCAATTTGTGGTTCATGTATCAAAATTCTCAAAAACTTGCAACTATACCATTTCATTGGCTTCTTTTTTATTTCACTCATTAAAAGAATACATTGAGAGAGCAAATTTATACGATGACATTCGATTTACTCGATTATTGCACAATCACACATAATGCAACTATGCAACTATATTCCTACAGATTAATTTGTGGCAGAAATTATTATCCGTCTACTCTTGTTATTCTTCCTTCTTTGCATTGCACCAGAGCTGTAAAAGTGTGCAGTAAATTTCACATTTAATTATTTTATTTAAATTTAGAAAAGCTGAACTCCTTTTTTTATAGCATTCAGTATGTGAAGTCTTGAGGCTGATAAAAATGTATGAGTTTTATTCGTTTTCAATTAATGAATTGAAAAATCTAAAGAATTCACACAGAATTGAAATATTGATGAACGCAGCAGCAGATGGCTGCAGCCTAAAAGGAATGGGAGTGGCGATATCCATTCAGTAGCAAGCTGACAGCCTTTTTTCTTCTTCGTGTTTTGTTGTTTACAAAATATCTGTATGGTTGTTGGATCTTTCATTTCTGGGTTGCCATTGGCATATATTAAATATAAAGAAAGTATTTAATGCAAAAAGTTATAGAAGTATTATTTCGTATTACAATTTTTGTGTTTGTTTTTTAGTAATCTTATTAATAAATTGAGAAGTAACGACTAGCATGTTTGTTCCTGGTAGTTTGACCTCCTTCAAGAATTTTACGTATATATACGCATATTTACGTAAAATGCGTAGATATATACTTACTTACTTACTTACTTATGTGGCCATAACAACCGAATATCGATTTAGGCCGATAATAACATGCTTCGCAAGCCATCTCTGTCTTCGCTAGCTGGCGCCATTTAGAAATTCCAAGCGCCGTCAGGTTCTCCAGTACTTGGTCTTTCCACCGGAGGTTAGGTCTTCCTCTTCTGCGTCGTCCTCCAGCGGGTTCCGAATATAACACCTTCTTAGCTGGAGCGTGTTCTTCCATTCGCTCGACATGACCTAGCCAGCGCAGCCGTTGGATTTTGATGCGAATTACTATGTCAATATCGGCATACAGCTCGTACAGCTCATGGTTGTACCTTTTTCGGTACTCGCCACCAAGCAAATAGGTACAAAGATCTTGCGTAGGACTTTTCTCTCGAAAACTCCAAGCATTCGCTCATCCGAGGTGGAAATTGTCCAGGCTTCAGCGCCATATGTTAGGACAGGCATGATGAGAGACTTGTAGAGTGTAGTTTTCGTTCTTCGAGAGAGGGCTCGACTTCTCAATTGCTTACTCAGCCCAAAGTAACACCTGTTAGCAAGAGTTATCCTACGCATGATCTCCAAGCTGACGTCATTACTGCTGTTAATGCTGGTTCCAAGATAGACAAAGTCCCTTACTACTTCAAAAGCGTAGTTGTCAACAGTGACGTGCTGTCCAAGACGCCGGGACTCTTTGTTTGTTGACACTAGATACTTCGTCTTGCCCTCGTTCACCGTGAGAGCCATCCGACGCGACTCTCTTTCTAACTCTGAGAATGCTGCACTGAGTGCTCGCATGTTCATGCCGATTATGTCAATATCGTCGGCATACGCTAACAGCATGACACTTTTGTTGAAGATAGTGCCATTATGTTGTAGATCAGCAGCTCGTATTATTTCTCCATAATAAGATTGAAGAAGTCGCACAATAACGAATCACCTTGTCTGAAACCCCGTTCGGTATTAAACGGTGCAGAGAGGTCCTTCCCAATTTTCACTGCACAACGGGAGTTATGGAGTGTCATTCTACAAAGTCGAATGAGCTTTGCAGGAATACCGAACTCAGACATTGTTGCGTAGGGGTAATCCCTTACCGGACTGTCGAAAGAGGCTTTATAATCAACAAATAGGTGGTGTGCGTCGATCTGTTTTTCTTGGGTCTTCTCCAGGATTTGGCGCAGTGTGAAAATCTGGTCGATGGTGGATTTACCAGGTCTGAAGCCACACTGATACGGTCCAATTAGGTTGCTGAGCATAGGCTTCAACCTTTCACACAGTACGCTCGATAGAACCTTGTATGCGATGCTCAGGAGACTTATTCCACGGTAGTTGGCGCAAATTGTGGGGTCTCCTTTTTTATGTACAGGACAGAGAACACTGAGCCTCCAATCATCAGGCATGCTTTCATCCGACCATATTCTGCTTATGAGCTGGTGCATGCGGGTGAGCAGCTCATCGCCTCCGGTCTTAAACAACTCTGCAGGCAGGCCATCAGCAAGTGCAGCTTTGTTGATCTTCAGCCTTAAAATGGCCGCTTCAACCTCATCATAGTCGGGTGGCGGAACATCAACACCATCATCTGTAATTGGGTTATCCGGCAAACTCTTGCACTGGCGGAATTGTTCGTAGCATTGCCATTCAGTAACGTGGAGAAGTGTTCCCTCCATAGTCTCAGTACACTCTGGACATCTGTAACCAGATTCCCATTACCATCACGACAAGAAGAGGCTCCGGGATTTAAACCTCCACTTAGGCGCTTGATCTTTTCGAAGAAATTTCGAGTCTCATTCTTGTCGGTATACATCTCTATCTCCTCACACTCGCGTCTTTCTTGTTCTCTTTTCTTGCGCCTGAAAAGACGTCTCTCTGCACTCCTTTTCTCTCTGTACCGCTCCTTAACAGCTCGCGTTGCGCCTGCACGCAGTCTTTTTCTGTAGGCGGCGTCTTTCTCTCGTCGCGACACTCCTGATCATACTCATTCCTCAGAGGCCGGTAATATCCGATTACCTCCTCGGCAACAGTAGTCATGGAGTGGGATATATGTGTCCACCGTGCGCATGTATCATCAAGTGGGGAGTGTTCTGCATAAGCAGACCCGATAGTCGAGTGGAAAATGCATCTGCTGTCTCTGGTGATCGCAGCTTACTGACGTCGAGCTTTCTCTGTGTGGGACTTCTCTTTTATTTGCGACACATAAACGTGTGCGCACCTTAGCTGCAACAAGGTAGTGATCCGAGTCGATGTTGGCACCACGGATCGATTTCACGTCCATCACACTGGAAGCATGTCTTCCGTCAATCACCACATGATCAATTTGGTTTCTTGTTCTTTGATCTGGAGAAAGAAATGTCGCTTTGTGGATGTCGAGATGCTGGAATCTGGTACCACCAATTACCATGTTTCGTGCTGCGGCGAAGTCGATCAGCCTCATTCCGTTATCGGAGGTGTTCTGGTGGAGGCTGAATTTTCCGACAGTTGGACCAAAGGTACCTTCCTTGCCCACCCTGGCATTAAAGTCGCCAAGCACGATTTTGATATCGTGGCGGGGGCAGCGGAAGAATTTTGCCTTGATGCGGATTGTGGCCAGCCGTTCGTTCACAGGCGTGAACTGTGAGACAAGATGTCGTAGTCTCTTGCTGACCAAAAATGCACATCCTAATTCGTGCCGTTCATCATGGCAACTGTAGTAGATGTCACAGGACGCTCTTTTGGAGCAGCCCTGTCCCTTCCATCGCATTTCTTGGAGAGCGGTGATGTCAGCTCTGTATTTTTCGAGGACATCAACCAGCTGGATAGAGGCACCCTCCCTATAAAGGGACCGGACATTCCAGGTGCATATCCGTAAATCATTGTCCTTTTTCCGTTTGCGGGGGTCATCAACAAAAGCGGTAGTCCTTATCCGAGGCATATCTGTTTTTTTCATTGGGGCGTTTTTTATGTGGCGGGTCCCAAACCCAACGCACAACCTCTAACCGAGCAGATTTTCGCCACTCACGTCAGCCGCCTCCCAGCGGGTGCCAGGAAAACGTTGCCCGGTGGTCGATCCATGGAGGGCCCCCATTAATAATAATGAAAGCGCCATCACATAGTAAGCAGAGCAAGCTATATGACTACCCCTCATTAACAAATAAAGGTATCATCACATAGCGCTCTGATCAAACTATATGACAGCCAGTGAGTTGACTTGCGATGAGTTCAACAAGGATTGCGCTAGCCCCACCCGGTTGAGGCAGTTAGACACGTTACCTTGCGAAAACACCACCAGACTACGAAGATATATAATGCACCGTTAATTTCTTTTCAAGCGTGAATTTCTTCCAAGTGAATCTTGTGAGACAAATTTAAAAATGTATTTAAAAGATAGTGAAAATTTAATTGATTGTGAGACTTCTTCATCGCAAAGTCAACACATCGTTGAAGAATGGGAAGAACTATCCTATATTTAGTTTGATAGTCCTATTTCAGAAAAGTCTACGTCAGAGACATCAATGTTAAAATCATCACCAAAAGTACAGTACGAGCCTCAAGAAGCTGTTGTAAACTCTATTTTATATGATAAATATTTTCTGTGATTGAAAAGGTTCGCTCAAAAAATGTTTTCGTTATATATTGGCGGTATCACTATTTGTATTAATTTTTATATAAAAATTATATAACTACTACAAGAAAAGAGGCGGAATTCTTGTGCGTTGTTGCACGTGCAATACAAAACTGCAGGGTACTGTGCAAGTTACATCAATTTTCATACTCCACTTGCGTGTAAAGCATCCAAATGCATTTCAAGAGTATGAGAACTTAAAGGTCATGACCGTAAAACAAAAAAGGAATTTGAAAGTGTTTTCCAAAAAGCAATGATCAGGCTAATTGCTGACAATATGATCCCAATATCTATTATTGAAAACGAAAAATTCGGTTATTTATGTGAATAATAACAGCTGATTGGTTTTGTCATGGTATATTAACACAAGGTAGAGCCATTGGGGAGAGTTCTCATGAAACAAGGAGAAAAAGTAAATAAAACAACAACAAACACATGGAAAAATAAGAAGAAGAAGAAGTTGAAAACGAAACAAGAAACACACTAGCTTGACACTATAAGAAGCAAGTTTCTGACTATATGGCTGACTGATTATATGGCGCAGCCAAGATGAATTTTTTGTAGTTGCTCTACCTTCATAATAATACTATGGTTTTTGTTCCAAAGCAGCTATGCTGTTCATGGTAGTAAATAATATCATATTTCCAGTATTTAAAAGTTCAAGAGAATGGGATTGATATTTTTCAAGTTTCACTCTTTACTGAATGGGAAAGTGTGATAATTTTAAGCTTTAGAGAATGATGAATGGTTCGCCTGTCATTCTTCAACGAATTCAAATGAAAACAGTGCAGTCTCGTTGATGCAGCTTTAAATGAATTAAGAGTGAGTGAATTCCGTAATGATTCAATTCTTTTACAGGTCTGCCTTGTACATAGGCAAAATTGTGGTGGATGCGTGGTGTTGTTATGTACAATATGGACGGTTCGTTAACGTTATTTATTAACGTTAGATGTTTCTTTATTATCTGGTTGTTGTCAGTTCGGCCCGGTTAAGAAAATTAGCGTCAGTTTTAAGTTTCATTTGCGTCTGCTAATATTTAAGCCATCATTCTGTTGCGAAATTTTAAAAGTTTCGTATATGTATATTCGTGGTTGTCCAAGAATAATTTAAAGTCAAGTTAAGTGGTATTAATCTATTACAATATACAAAACGCTTATTAATATATGTGATATTGCCAAATTATTATTAATGAAGTGAACAATTAGACTCCAAATAATAATATAGTGCCAACTGGAGCAAGGTATCACGGCGTGGGAGCTCATTTAATTCAGGAGACCCAATGAATCAGAGTGGGGCTATACTGAATAGTTCCGCCCCACGAGATCCACATACATACATATTCGGAGTTAGGACTTATAGGGGTGGTAAGTCACTTGTTGAGAGAGAAGGCCACCATACTCGTCAATTTACCATACGAAGTGAACATACGGCACGACAACTTTGATTATTTCCACCACTTATATACGATATAAAGTAGAGCAAGGAACGGTGTTCTTTTCACACCGCTTATGGTATAACAATCGCAGAAATTACAACCAATACACGTATTCCAGCAGTAAAAAATTTCTTCATGTCCATCAAGAGAATTTTAATTATAGGTTAGTTTAGTAATATTTAGTAGTGTAGTTCTAATTATTATTATTTCTTTTGGTTTTACATTAGTTTTCCTTATCTATTTTTGTTTGTTTGTTTTTTTTTTTTATAATAATTGTACGGTTCTAGAAGAAAAAAAGTTTACATGATCCTTGAATTTTAGTTCTTTGTAATACAAGATTGTGATCCAGATAACGTGAAGCGGTCATGTTATCTGGATCACAATCAGTGTATGTGTATGTATGAGTCGGTATGGTCGACTTTATTTTCGATTCACTGTGTTATTATAGCGGGCTGAGAACCACACCCCAGTCACCGATTGCTAGCCATGGTACCCATGATAGCCACATAAGGTGGATGGGCAATAATGGCGCCTGAGTAAAATAAATGTTGACCAAGTCGTAGTGTGAGTGTTCTTATATAATATAATGCGATTTTAGAGTGTCAGATGCTCGTACACTGAGATGTCAGTGTTGAGTGAAGAATGGATTTCCAATATATCATTGGAGTTGCCATTTTTAATATAGCTATCATATTTACGTACAGCAATTCAAGACGCGTAGAGCCTGAATATGAAGTTTAGTTTCAACACAAACTTACAACAATGTGTTATCGCCGGATCGATATCTACGGGAGAGAAACAAGGAGTGAAACCGACGCCAGAGCTAAAAACCACGGAACGCGCGGGTTACCTCAGTTGACTATTTCACCACACCAAAAGACAATTACCAGATAACAGTGGACTGGTCAATATAACACTGACATAATTAATAAAGTGTCATTGCACTGTAGGAATTCATATTCAATCGAAATATGTGTAATGAAGATATTATTCAAGTATAGAATATTGGCACCTCCTATTACACAATATCAAATTGTTAAAAAATAATCACAAGAAATAATTATAAGAAACAATTTTAACGATTTGCTTAGATATCAAATTGTTAAGGAATAATCGCAAGAAATATCCGAAAGAAACATTATAACGAATTGTTTAGTTAGCTATTCGAAAACAGAATTAGTCAGTATTAAGATACACCATAAAGGTTAAAATCTACCTTTGTGTTCATTATACAAAAACGTCGTCTCGTTGTGACATCGCACAAAATATTTTTTTGGGTCGATCCTCAAGGAGAGACATAAGTCGCGCGATCAATGATAGAGTGGCAAAAAAGATGGGAAGAGTCACACAAAGGCCGCCAGACATACAAACTTATCTCGGAACTGAAGCAGTGGGTGGGAAGGAAGCATTCTATCTTAAGCATATACTCAGTGCTTCTACTACAACCAATATATATGTATACATATATATATATATATATATATATATATATATATATATATATATATATATATATATATATATATATATATATATATATATATATATATATATATATATATATATATATATATATATATATATATATATATATATATATATAGCGTGATCCATTTCGAGGTTCCCTACTTTTTTAAAGAAAAAAACACAGAAAATTGAAATTGAATGGAGAATTTTTATTATCATTTGAAAGAACATTCTTTGGCATTTATTTTTTGAAGATTATGTCTTTCAAATGTTGGCCGCGGCTACGTCTCAGATGGTCCATCCGTTGAGTCCAATTTTCGATGACTCGTTCGAGCATTTCGACTGGTAACTGGCGAATGACACGCGTGATGTTTTGCTCCAAGGCCTGAATCGAAGCGGGT
Source organism: Megamerina dolium (assembly GCA_963854835.1). Classification (NCBI taxonomy): domain Eukaryota; kingdom Metazoa; phylum Arthropoda; class Insecta; order Diptera; family Megamerinidae; genus Megamerina; species Megamerina dolium. Next base: position 68,857,712 of record OY978525.1, read on the forward strand.
TTGTCCGCATAAACTTTAGACTTTGCATATCCCCACAGCAAAAAGTCTAACGGTGTGACATCACACGATCTAGGTGGCCAATCGATCTGCCCAAAACGTGAAATAAACTCTTCACCGAACTTGCCTCACAATTGGGCCATTGTTTCGCGTGCTATGTGGCATGTGACCACCGTCTTGTTGAAACCACATGTCAGCCAAGTACAGCTCTTCAATTATCTGCTCACCGAAGTGTTCTTTCAATAAATTCATTGATTGATGCGATGTGTGGGAAGTGGCGCCGTCTTTTGAAACCAAATGTCGCCGAGATCACGAGCTTCAATTTCAGGCATCAAATAGTCGGATATCATGGCACGATAATGGTCGCCATTGACGGTTACGTTCTCACTGGCATCATTTTTGAAGAAATATGGACCGATGATTCCACCGGCCCACAAACCACACCAAACCGTTTTTTTTCTATATGAAGTAGCAGCTGTTGAATCTCTTCGTCTCGAATGCGGCTATTTTGCTTGTTTACATACCCATTGAGCCTGAAATAGGCCTCATCGCTGAATAAAATTTGGCTTGAAAACGTCGGATCTTCTTGGAACTTTTCAAAAGCCTATAGAGCGAAGCTATGTCGCTTGGGAAGGTCGGGCGGCTTCAGCTCTTGCACAAGCTGTATTTTCTACGCTTTCAATTTAAGATCTCAACGTAAAATGCGCCAAGTCGTTCCATACGTCAGTTCGAGTTGCTGCGAACGGCGCCGAATCGACTCTCCACGATCTTCGTGTACACTCTCAGCTACGGCCGCTATATTTTATTTACTGCGTGCTGGATGTGGTCTATTCGGTCGAATATTATCCAGTAATGAATGCCGGGTGTCAAGATGGGTGATGGTGTTGCGAATAGTACGCTCAGTAGGCCGATTATATTGACCATAAGTTGAGGGAAGTGCACGGAACACATTCCTCACAGAACGTGAATTTTCGTAATAAAGTTGAACGATTTGTAAACGTTGTTCAGGAGGAAATCTTTCCATGATGAAATGCCAAACAATACTAAACAAAAATAACATGACAGCATGTCACGACTCACACGTGATCTGTAAAAAAAAGGCTATTGAAAAAAGTATGTCTACTTGGATCACCCAATATATACATACATACATACATACATATATATATATATATATATATATATATATATATATATACATATATATATATATATATATATATATATACATATATACATATATACATATATAATATATATATATATATACATATATATATATATATATATATATATATATATATATATGTATATATATATATATATATATATATATATATATATAATTTTAAGTGTAACTTTGCTCAAATGAGAGGCAAATGTAGAAGCTCGAAAGCATTAAGTGATAATATGCAAATTAGATTTGAGGCACAAACTCGTTTGTATACGCAATATACAAGGTGATTTTTAGGAGCCTTCGGATTTGATTAAACAAGAACATAAAATTTAGAGAAATGTATGAAATCTTTATTTGAGTCGATAGAACGATCTATATAATTCAATGTTTATAGATGATTTCATGTAAATGTTAACCGATTCTGCCATTCAAATGGTTCATACACTGAGTCTAATTTTGGCATACTCTCTCCAACAAATAGGTCGAAATAAACTCTTCACCGAACTTGCCTCACAATTGGGCCATTGTTTCGCGTGCTATGTGGCATGTGACCACCGTCTTGTTGAAACCACATGTCAATTTTGATTGTGCACGTATATATTCAACCAGAAATGAGCTTCGTTGTTGAACACAATTTTCTATAAAAAAATGGATCTTCATCCAATTTTGACAGCGCCCATTCATCAAAAGTTAGCCGTTGTGGTAGGTCGAGTGGCTTCAATTCTTGCACCAGCTGTATTTTAAAAAAATTTTACACCCAAATCATTTCTCAAAATTTTCCACGTAGTGGAGTAACAGAGGCCCAATTGCTGCAAACGGCGCCGAATTGATAATTCATGGTCATCAACAATACTGGCGGATACAGCTGCGATATTTTTCTCTGTCTGCAATCTACGTATGCGTGTGGATGATTTAATGTCCAATAATGTAAATTTGGTGCGAAATTTAGTAACAAGATTACGAATAGCTGCCTCAGAAGGTCGCCCAAACTGACCATAAATGGAAGAAGTTCACGATGCACTTTCTTAACCGAGCATGAATTTTGATAATAAAATTCAATAATCTGCAGTTGTAAGTTAAATTATAGACCAAACTGAACATGTTTGACAGTAACATGTTATACGAAAACTTTGACCACCAAAAACAGTGTTGGCAAGAAGAAAGTTGCTAGAAAATCACCCCGTATAATAAGTGCGTATAAATATAAAGCTATTGAACTGAAACTTAGTACATAAAGTTAGATTTAGCAAAGAACTAATATATCTCAAAATGGGCGGAATTGGATGAAAACTACATCTACCCCCATATAAAAGTTGTAGGTACTTGTACAAAATGAAGAAACGAAGGAGAGAAGCATTCATTATGTATTGAAATTGCCAATTTAGTGAAACGTGTACGAAGCTGAAAAAATTTGTTACTTCATTTCTGCAAGGATCTACATCATTGTATGTATCATTTTTTATGAAAATAAACAAAGGCAAGTTTATCATTGATTATAAATATGAAAAACAAATATGTAAATGACAAACTATAACTTTTTGAGAAGTTTGTATGTAAGTGTATTTTATTTCCGTAGATCTTTAAATTTAAATAAAAATAGTCATGCTTATCATGAACAAATTTCTGTGTGAAATTTTTCCGTTGTCAGCAATACATTTTAGATTGATTGTGAAAAATTTCACGCGGAAATTTGTTCATGATAGGCCTGAGGGTGAAAATAGCCTCGGTACCATTGAAACTTAGACATCCATTACTATAAGAGATTAACTCGTGTTCTGATTCTGAAAACATATTTATTTTTACTGCAGTAGCTAAACATTTCTATTTAAAATTGTGTTTAGACTATCGAAAACTCGTAAAATACTAGGCACGAAGTGTATCTAAACCACATTTCAGGCTGTAGATAGGGGGAATAGATTCACGGCGGAATGAAAAAAATAAATTATAATATAATATAATATAAAAAAAATAATAAATATGTGGCACTTAAAGCCCCGAATGGGTCTTTGGCCGAGCTTCACTTCCATTACTGTTGTGCGTGTTAAATTTTGGCCGGTGTTAGAAGGGTGCTACTTATTTTAGGCGGTTCCGAATGGCATAACTTTTGCGACATCACTTTTTCTGAGTTTTGGCAAGAATTGCCAATTGCTTGCCGACAGATGGATACCGTTGGAAAGAAAAATCTTTTCGATATTAAGTTTGTTATGCTTCAGCCGGGGATTGAACCCACGACCTACAGATCAGAAGACCAACACACTAACCACTGAGCTACGGCACCCACCCATAATATAAGTATAGGGGTTTGAAATTCACTCATTTTTCTTCACACACGAACAATAGGGAACACAAATCTATCGCATATCAGTGATAGTTTTGATGAGCTCAATCTAGAAATATCAAGACTTGCTGAAGAAAATAAACAAATAAAGAAAGTGCTTGCAGAGATTAAAATGCAGAATACAACTGTTTAAACTAAATTAATGAGTGTAGAACGAGTTGTGTATTAAAACAAAGGGAAAACAAAAACAATTTTATAATAACAAATCTACCAAAAATTGAACAGGTAGAATTAAAGGATATAATAATTAATATTGGCGAACAAGTAAATGTAAAACTGGAAAAGGCAGACATAATTGATATTTATCAAAATGAAAATATGAAGTTTAAAACTTTTCCAATAATTCTAAAAATGTCCAACGAAATTTTTAAAAATAAGTGCATGGAATTAAGAATGAAAAAAGAGCAAATTGATCCCCGGCCTTGATATGAGAGAGAAAAATGTTAATTTTCACCACCTACTGGAAAAAAAGATTGCCGAACTGTTTAGGAAAGTAAAGCAAGAAGCTAAAACTGAAAATTATCAGTACGTGTGGGTGAAAGATGAAAAAATTTTAGTCAAAAAGAACACAATGATGCGGCAGTGATACAAATCGAAAGGCTGGAGGATTTGAAAAAATTAAAATTAATATTTCTTTTGTTAGATATCCACTTGTTTTTCTACTTCTTTTGCAAGTACTCTTATAAATAAATTGAAAATATTAGTGATATTGGTAACAACATGCTAAGTATCAATGTGGAATATGAAATTAATGAGTTGTTATTAAAGGCGACGATTGTTATATATATATATATATATATATATATATATATATATATATATATATATATATGTATATATATATAAATAATATATATAATGTACCTAAATATACAAAAGCATAAGAAATAAGTTAAGTGATCTACAGAATATAATTGATGAAAATAAAAGAAAAAAGAAAATAATACATGTAATAGCGTTAAATGAGATATGGATATACATAAAAATGAAAATGCTTACTAAAATCTGCCAAATTATAATGTTTATATTGTAAATCAAGAATCGAATAGAGCAGGTCGTTGTATGATGTTTGTACATCAATTCCACACTGTTATCGTCTTCTGAATTTGAAAAAGTAATTCTCTCACTGTAAAATTATTAAAATTGGGAATTTGTATTTCATGTGTATATAGATCCTCTGATGTGAAATCTTTCGTAGAAGCGTTCGAAAAGGAGGTATTAAGAGTTAAAAACGCTATTATGGTGGGCGATTTTAATATACGAGTAAATATGATGTGCAATAACAATGACACTATGAACTACATCAATACCATCTATGATCACGGTTTTCAATGTTTGAATAATTTAAGTAAAGAAATGGTCACAAGAAGAGGAACCAACAAAAGCATAACAATTGACCATGTTATAACATATAAATTATGTTATGATTACGTATTTGCATTAGATGATAATCCAATATCAGATCATAGGATTATATCCGTTGCTGTAAACTATCAAACAAAAGTTCATCTGTCAAAAGTAATAGTAGGCTAATAGTAAGCAAATATTTGAATACGTCTTTGAAAAAAGTGGCATTCTTAATGAAATTTTACGTAAGAAAACTTTTTCAGATTATTATGTGAGCTTGTGCGACGGTATAAAAAAAATGTACGAAAACCATTTAAAACTTAAAAGAGAAGTTTAAGAACGCGTGGATGAACTATGATCTCTTTTCATTAAAAAAAAAAACGAAATAAATTTTATAAACTAAAATCAAGATAAGAAAATAACACCTATTTCGACGAACAATTTAGAACACTTAAAATTAAAATTAGAAATAAAACGAATTACCTAAAAAAACAGTATTATGGCAATAAAATCGAACAAAACTTACACTCTAGTAATAAGACATGGCTAATATGATACTAAGAGAGCTCATATAAACTATAGGAAAAAAATGGATATTAGTCAAATAAAATATAATAACGTATAATCACAAATGCGATCGAAATAGCTAATTCATTTAATGAGTACTTTACAGTTGCAGTAGAAGCATCCAATGATATTAGGTGTCCAATAGATGGAAAAGTAATCCGTATCTCGCTTGTATAAGTGCGATCGGGTTACGCTAGATGGCGTTAGAAAGATAGATTTCGTACTAAATAAACTTTAAAGGCAGTTTTGTGATTGCTTACCTCAGCATTGTTTGAGCACGCGTCAAAATGGACACCAGTAAAGAGAAAATACGACATATTTTACAGTTATTCTTCGATAAAGGCGAAAACGCAAGCCAGACAGCTGAAAATGTCAATAGTGTTTATGGTCCTGATACTGTAACAGCCAATCATGTGCAATTTTGGTTTCGTCGATTCCGTTCCTGTAAATTTGATGTCAAAAATGCACCACGCTCCGAAGGCCAATTGTCGAAAATATCGATAAAATAATGGAAATCGTCGAGTCTGGCCATCATTTAAGTACTGTTTCTATTACCCAGGACCTAAACATTGCACACAAAACCGTTTGGAACCATTTAAATAAATAAAACCTTCAATTTAATGCAAAAATAATGGATTTCCTTTTACTACACCTAATATTAACATTCAGGTGATGGCATGTTTATGTATGCAACTAATTCGCTTGAAGAATTATTAATAAATATACGAATAAAAAAAAATAAATATATGGCCCTTAAAGCCCCAAAGGGCTCATTGGCCGAGCTTTTCTTACATTACTGTTGTGCGTCTTAAATTTTGGACAATATTAGAAGGGACCTACTTATTTTACCCTGTTCCGAACGGCAGAATTCTTGCGACATCACTTTTTCTGAGCTTTGTCGCAGAGTTCTTTTAGAAGCTTTTCCATGGCAAATTGTTACTGTTGGAAGAATTGCCAATTGCTTGCCGACAGGTGGGTACCGTTCAAAAGAAAAATCTTTTCGATATGAAATTTGTTATGCTTCAGACGGGGATTGAATCTACGACCTACAGACCAGAAAGCCAACACAATAACCACTGAGCCACGGCACCCACTTAAATAACTTATAATAATATTAAAATTACTAGAGTGGAAACTATGAAGTACTTAGGAATATGTTTCGACTCAAATTTGAATTGGAATAAACATGTACACAAGTTAAAAATTAAATTAATTCCATTAAATTTCGCAATATATCGAAATAAAAACAATATTCCAAAAAAACAATTATGGTTACTATATAAGCATATTTCATGTCACAAATAAATTTCATAAATACTATATGGACTCGGTGTAGTGCACAAAAAATAAACGAGATACAAAGGATTTAAAATAGGATTGCTAAAAACATTTTAACTTTGCCACAAGAGACACTTACCAGTGATTTATATGTAAATATACTTGATATTAAGAAAATCTCTGTTATGCAGACACTAATTACTGATTATAAAATTATAAATAAATGATCAACCATAATCTAATTCTAAACTACACAGAGTACCCATCATACACTTTTCGGAATCAAATAAGTATTAAGACTACTTTTTTCAGAACAGAAAGAAGTGCAAAATCAATTAGACATTATGGTATAAAAATAAACCACCCGAATGTATAAAAAATAATAACAACTTTAGTCAATTTAAGAAACAGCTGAAATTTTTTTTAATATAAAATTATTTCGACCAGAAATATAAACATTTAGTTTATGAAATTTTGGATAACTATTCTCTTATTATTAATATTTATTTATTATTAAGTAACTATCAATATTGTATTTAGTTATTTTTCCCACATAAGATGTATTTTTTTTAATAATAACTAAGAAATGAATAATAAAGAAAAAAACTAGAATGTCGGAAATGAAATATCAACTTTAGTCTTAGGTGCATATAAGCATATTTTTTTGAGTTTAGCTCAATTAATAAATTTAATAAAATTTGACCATTTAGCGCATGGCTAGACAAAAAATAAACCTCAGGAATGAATTCCACTTATCGAGAAGCTTTTACATAAGTATTTTCAAGAATATCTAAGAAAAAAGCAGAAAATTCAATAAAATTGTCCTACGGCGTCCCCTAGCGTACGGCTGATAAAAAAAACCTAATGAATGAATTTCTCGTACCAAAAACCGATATACAAGTATTAACTAAGAATAAGTATAAACAAGAAAGAACTTAAACTAATTGAACAATAAATTGTGTTTAATTTCTGACGTGCAAAGTAATCATCTGCCAGAAAAACTACTACCTGAATCCGCCATCACATTGCAACGAGTAACTGAATTTGGTCGAGCTCGACGAACAAGAGATTAATTATTCTAGCTAGGTGTCACCAAATTCATTTAAAAATGCAAGATCTGCCAAAAATTAAGAAGAGATAACATCAAAGCACCGATATTCGAGAAACAAACATCAAAATTACCATTCCAAGTGGTAGCTCTTGATTTGTTCAAATGTCGAGACGAATATCTTTAATTGCCGCCAACTATTCTGGTTACTTTGACCTTGTGAAATTAAAAAACACAATTTATTTCAGCTGAACTAAACCAATTTTCGCGTGTTTGGAGCTTCGAATACTCAACATCAAGCCCAAACATACCTCAATCTAATGGTTTAGCAGAAAGATTGTTCTAACTGCAAAAAATATGCTGAAAAAATGTGCAGCTGATAATTCTGATGTTCAACTGGCATTGCTATGTTACTATCTGAATTCGCCAACTGATGTTAACTTAAAATCACAAATTCAACGCTTAATGGGCAGAAACTTACTCACTATCACCACAATTTGAACCAAAATATATGCAAAAGTAATGTATACTACAACTATGGTACAAAACAACCACCACAACTATGAGTTGGAGAAAAAAGATTTATTCAAGTAGACCGTCGTGACTGGCGAGAAGGTCAAGTAAGACGAGAAACTGGCAAACCTCGTTCATGTATAGTCGAATATGAAGGCTAAACCTACGACGTTTTTTACTCAAGCGTTGACACCAAACGATCCAATACCGAATGACGATCACCACGTCTAACTAAAAACGATAATTTAGCATCTAGTCTACAACAGTATCACATCACCTTTGGTTAATAATATTCACCAAGGAGAACTCGATTAGGAAAAATGTATAATCAATTTTAAGAAAACAAACAAAGAAACGCAAAGACTGCTAAGAAAAGTCAAATGTTGGCCGCGGCTACGTCTCAGATGGTCCATCCGTTGAGTTCAATTTTCGATGACTTGTTCTTGCACAAGCTGTATTTTGTACGCTTTCAATTTAAGATGAGAATTTAATAAGAGAATATGATTCGTGTACATCTTTATCCCAGCATGTGGTCATACTTACTAACCTACACACACACACAAATATGTACACGAATCATATTCTCTTATTGGACTCAATGGATGGACCATCTGAGACGTAGCCGCGGCCAACATTTGAAAGACATAATCTTCAAAAAGAACATTATGAAAGATTATGAAAGACATAATCTTCAAAAAATAAATGCCAAAGAATGTTCTTTCAAATGATAATAAGCATTCCCCATTCAATTTGAATTTTCTGTGTTTTTTTCTTCAAAAAAGTTGGGAACCTCGAAATGGATCACGTTTTATATATATATATATATATATATATATATATATATATATATATATATATATATATATATATATATATATATATATATATATATATATATATATATATATATATATATATATATATATATATATATATATATATATATTATATTAGTTATTAATTAGTTATTTTACCCTGTTCCGAACGGCAGAAATCTTGCGACATCACTTTTTCTGAACTTTGTCACAGAGTTCTTTTAGAAGCTCTTCCATGGCAAATTGTTACTGCCGGAAGAATTGCCAATTTCTTGTTGACAGGTGGATACCGTTCTAAGAAAATCTTTCGGTATTACATTTGTTATGCTTCACCCGGGGATGGAACCCGCGACCTACAAATCAGAAGGCCAACACACTAACCACTGAACTACGACACCCATCATCAGAAAGTTTACATAATTAAAAATTTACTGCATAACAAATTAGCAATTACAAACACGCTACTTAAACTGAAACGTAACACTTTTTCTTAACTGATTTTTTACATATGAAATAGTTACCACTCAAATTAAATTCCATTCTGAATTTTTGATTGGCGTTGAACTAATTTTTTTACACGCGCTCAAGATCTGACGAAAATATCAAGAAAACGTTGTTGACAAACTGTAAACAAAGAAGCGTTGATAATGAAACGTTCAAGCGTTACCACCCTGCAGTATATTGCACTATCTGAAAAAGATTCATGTAATATAAAGTGGAGGTAAATACTTGTCAAATTAACTGTCATAATTGTCAGAGTTTCTCCTTCTCCCTCTTGGAAAGGGGTCTTAACACTACTTCCCCAGATTGTCATTGATAATATATATTGTAAGTTCTGTTGCTCTTATCATAAAGGGTGCTGTCCGAATCATTGCCAAAAGTTTAATTTGTGTTCAGAATGCATAAATCAAAAATAATATTAAAAGCACGGATTTTTTATTTGAGTTTAAACAGTTTTTTCCTTCAAGTTTTCTTCAATAAAAAATTAGGGGCTCATTCGAATCAGGAGAGTAGGGTCAAAATAACACACTGTGTTTCTTTTACAGGTATGAAGCAAGAAGCTTCTTGTTTAAATCCAGAACTGCAATTGTATACCTAGGTAGGTAGGTAGAATGGCTGCGACCCTGGTCGCTCAAGCAGCAAATAAAATGCTGTTTTGAGCCATAAATCTCGCTAAGACCTACTGAGTGTTGAAGGATATGTTACAACCAGCCGGAGTTGTTTATGAACTGAAGGATATGGGAGATCTCTATTTTAGATACCTGTCCTAGGTTATCAAAGAAAGGGCTACCTAAGGATGTTAATCGGTTTCTGGATAAGGCCGGGCATTTGCACAAGAAATGCTCTACCGTCTCCTTAGCGGTTATGTCGTTGCAGCTTCTGCAATGGTCGTTGTGCGGGATGCCCATTTTCTCCGCATGTGTACAAATGGCCCAGTGGCCTGTGCATACTGCTATTAGTTTGTGTGTGACGGCCCTAGATCTACTCAGAAGGCTCCTTGTCCTCTTCTCGCTGTAGTCTAGCCAGGTGGCTTTTGAAATTGTGCAGGTCGTGGTGCTAGTCCGTTTCCGCTGCGCTTTGTTTAGGTAGTGTTTTTGAATAATTCCCTTGGCTTCAGCTAGAAGAACACCTACATCGGCATAGGGTGTTCGTTCATTGTCTGCAGATGAGTCCCTGCGAGCTAGCTCATCAGCATTCTCGTTGCCTGCGATTCTCTTGTGTCCTGGAACCCAGATAACTGATACTTCGAGGTAGGCAGATATTGCGGTTATTATTTGTTTACACTCTTCGAACAGCTTTGAGCTAACAGTTGACGCGGCTAGCGCCTTTATAGCTGCTTGGCTATCGGAGAGAATTGTTGCCTTTCCAGCAGAATTGCGCCTGGAACACACTGCAATAAGAAGGGAGTTTTACGGACGTTGATATTTCTAAGGACTCCGAATAGATTCCTGCTCCAACTCCAGAGTCCATTTTGGAACCATCAGTGAAAATGTGTGTATCCCTACCAGTCAGGATCCCACCTTTCTTCCACTCATTTCTACTTGGAAATACGGCCTTGATGCCTCTCTCAAAAGCCAGCTTGCGAGGGCAGAAGTCCGTCCTGTTGTCAACTAAACCTATTGGTACACCATTCCAAAGGATGCTACTGTGTCCTTGTTGAGTACACTTCCAACATCCAGATTCCCTGAGTCTGAGTGCCGTTTGCGATGCAGTACATAGTATGTGCAAGTCAATTGGAAGGAGGTTCAAAATAGGATCCAAGGTCGCTGCAGGGCAGGTGCGACAGGCCCCAGTGGCACCAACGCACGCAGTGCGCTGAACTTTCCGTAGTTTATTGGTGTTAGAGTTCTTCCGTAGAGCAAACTACAGAGCCATAGGTCAACACCGGTCTCACTACCGCTTGGTACATCCAGAGTACCATGTTCGGCCTTAAACCCCACTTCTTACCAAACATCGATTTGCAAGCATAGAAAGCGATGCAGGCCTTCCGTGCTCTCTCCTCGATGCATGTTTTCCAATTCAGTTTGCAGTCTATAGTCAGTCCCAGATACTTGGTACTGTTCGATAGAGTTAATTGCTGTCCATTTAATGTTGGTAGACTGAAGGTAGGTGGTTTGTACTTCCTCGTAAAGAGCAGTAACTCCGGATTCAACCTAAGGCCACAATTTTGTGCCCACCTACTTAGTTTTGCTAATGTTCTTTCCATGATTTCACTCATCACGGAAGGGAAGGGACCCGAGACTAGGATCGCCACATCATCAGCGTACGCTACAATCTTAGCTCCATTTGCGTTAAGTTCCACAAGGATATCGTTTATAGCTATGAGCCAGAGCAGGGGGGACAGCACGCCCCCTGCGGTGTACCCCTACGTACCCGCTTACTACGTTTCGCACCCCCTAGCTCAGCTGTTATTTCGCGGTTAATAAGTAGGGATGAGATACAATTTCTGATTGGTTTTGCTATTTCTGTCTTGGCAAGGCCGGATCTAATGGAATCTGCCTTGACGTTATTGAACGCTCCCTCTACGTCAACATACGCCTCCAGAGTGAATTGTTTATACAATAGGGACCTCTCCACTGTGCGTACCACCTCATGTAGCGCAGTTTCTGTAGACCTCCCCCTCAAGTACGCATGCTGTACTGAAGAGAGAGATCTCTCATCTAGAAGCTCCCGTATATATAAGTCTAAGATTCTTTCTAGAGTTTTTAATACAAAGGACGTAAGACTTATTGGCCTGAAGTCCTTGGCCAATTCATGTCCTCTTCTACCCGATTTGGGAATGAAAACCACCCTTGTTCTCCTCCATGTAGTCGGGATATGGTTGTAGCGAATAAAAGCACGGAGATCTCCTTTAGCTCCTTAACCAAAGATTTCTGAGTCTTCTGCATCATTATAGGTGAGAAACTATTAATTGCCCACCCTATTTTCTCCTCAGTCATGATTTTATCCAGCAGCGCCGCCGATACTTCCTGCTGTACCGATTCGCTTCCTTGCGTTGCCTCATCAGGACTGTCTGGAAAGTGTGTATCTATGAGGATATCTAGAGTTTCGGCCGCCGATTCCGCCCAAGTGCCATCGGCGCGCTTTATAAAGGTTTTATTTGAGTGATCTTTAGCTAGGATTTACCGAGTCTTGCAATGTTCCCGCCAAGATTTTGTCTTTGCAGTCCGTATAGCTTTTCTGAAAGTCACCCATTGCATAGCAATCGTTAAAGATTCTTCTGAGCTTGGACCTCAGGTCACTCAGATCCCTATCCCACCGCGGCGGGAAGATCTTCTTACTCCTAGATATAGGACAGGCAACTTTGTAGGCCACCTGAAAACTTTTTTCTAGAGACTTGACCCGGTCTTCCAGATTTTTCCGGGACTCTATGGCTGTTCTATTTCTATGGAGTCTATCACTAACTACCTTGTCAAAAAGATTCCAAGATGTTCGTTTGGGGTTTCTATGTGATTGTCTAATCTCCCTCTCCCAGCCTAGGTCAAAGAGAATCATTCGATGATCCGACAGGGAGATTCGTTTCGAAACTGTCCAGTTACGAATTACAAGGTCGGGAGAGTTAGTTGTGAGTGTAATATCAAGGACTTCTTCCCACCCCCTACAGGTTTCCGAACCAGGGAATGTGAAGGTAGGTGAATCGCCCCTGTTACAAATATTGAGATCGTAGGATATTATAAAATCAAAAAGAGACCAATAGAGCATCCTCTTTGCTGTTACTGATGTTGCTGAGGCACGGGTACCTCAACACCTTAGCTTAAAGTGTTATGTCGTCAGAGCCTCTTCTGTTATCGACAGGGTGCACCGAAGTGTAGGTGAGGTTGACAATTGAATAGGAGAGGCTATATAATCGCGTCACTACCCCATTAGCACCCCTGCATACCTAAGTATTGGGCAAAACGTATGTAAAACAAAGATTATACATTGTTAAAAAAAAACAAATTTTTCATTTAAAATATTTAATTGCTCGTATGTGAGTATAGAAAAAATTTTCCCATATTGACGCCTAAGCCGAGGATCGACCACCCTAGTAAATATGGGAAAATAATATCCTTATATATAAAAATTTTGGAGGATGTAAGGTCTCTTCAATGTATATTATAAACTTTAAAATTTGCTTACGAAACTGGGCTGATGCAGGTCAGAGGTCTCTGGGAAAGAGTTTTGAACGTTACGACATTTTTTTAATCAACTCCTCGCTTGGCTTGCAATAAAGTATATATGCAATAAGTATGAGCAGTTACAATATAGATATATAGTGAACAAACTGATTTACTTTAAAACGTGTATTTTATTTTCTTTAATTCTACTTTCGGTTTTACTGCTTTTAAAAACTTTGGATTTCTTATCTTGTAAAACAATGCCGGCCACACGAATACTAAAACGTTTGCATAAATGTGTGTGTCAAATGAAATGCGCACTTATACAGTGGCTTTATAAAAGCTTTTCAAGAATGATAGAAATATAGATTGCAGCCCTGTGACGTCATAAACGAAACAGTACGAATAGTAGGCAAATAAGTGTCAAAATCCCATACAAAGGTAAATAAAACTGCTAACGTTTATATAAAATTGTAAAATAAGCAATATTTCTTACTTTATTATGGTAAATATTAGAAGAAACAAGTAAATAAATATACCGCGAAAATTATGTATGTAACCTAAAGTGATCAGAAGTTGCCTAAGTGGAAAAGCTATGGATTAAAATATATAAATAAAAGCGAAGCGATTTCGTTGTTTCATTACAAGTTTTATTGTGCACATATGTATAGATGTAAAATTATAAAAAAAAAAATTAAATAATTATATCTATTCAGCGGAGAGCGGGAACTAATGCCGGTGGGCTTGCTGCGTCTGGTTCACTTGCCTATGAGGTAGTACTGGCGGATAGAGGTGTGATGATTGTGATGTTGTTGTTGCAATATAAAACACACACTTCTATTTCACTTTTATTATGACACTTTATTTAAATTAAACTTAAAAGTAAATGTATTTATAATAATCGGGGTAAGATATTTTGCGCGCTGCCTGAGAACTTGGGTTTTTGTTTATTTGTAATAATTTTCAAATTCAATTGTAGTTTCGGGAATAGCACACTCCTTTTCTTAGGTAGTTGATTAACCACAATAAACAAAACAAAAAAAACCACCCAAAAAAGAAGAGGAGAAAACACATGAAGAGTGGGATGGAGAGAGTGGAGAATAGGAAAAAATAAACATGTGGATTGAGAGCGAGAGAGTGGAGAAACGGGGAAAAGAAATATACGGAGAGAGAGAGAGATAGAGAGAGAGAGAGTGGAGAAAAGAAAATAATATATGATAGGAATGGGAATAGGATAGGAATGGGAATAGGATAGGAATGGGAAGAGTTAGCAGCACCGGTGGTGCCAGATCACTACTCAACCCATTCCCTCATTTAAGGAAGGAAATACCCAAGTAGGCGCAAATTCAATCTGACGTAGACATTCCGCCCCCCTTGCAGGAATACTGCAAAAGAGACGGAATCACCAGGCCAGACAAAGAAATTACAAAGAGAAAGAGAAAAAAATCGGTATTACATTAATTCAAAATATACTTATAGTTAGGGAAATTGATTGAAATCTTAAAATAAAAAATTTAGAGAAACTTATAACTAGGGAATTTAATTTAAGGTTTTTTTTTTAATACAATTCATAAAGATCTTATAATTAGAGAAAATTAAATTAAGGGTACTGGGTAGGAAATTCAAGAATTAGAGATAAATAATATTGGAAATATAGAATATATTAAAAAAGAGAGAGGTAATTAGAAAATAAATTATTGTGGCCGGAAATGCTGCATCCCTTCAATACGGCACGTACATCAAGTTCATGTGAGGGGGTGGAGCCGCAACCATTGACGGCGGCTGAAACAAAGGCCGGAGTTGAACGCCATACATCGGCATCGCGGAAAAAATGGGGAGCATAGTTGGAGCCGTTTGCTGCATCGGCACGAAACTTTGAGGCAGAGCAGCAGTAGTGTATATGCGTATGAATTATCCCATGTGTTATTTTCACATTATTTGTTACATATTCATGAGTCATATCATGAACCCAAGATATGCAGATTCTATTTGAAGTTAGAACTTGTCACGAGCGGTACATATTCTGGCAAGACCGACAATATATAATTATTAATGCTGCAAGCGCTCTACGAGCTCTAGGTTTGTCAACTATGTTGACTTCTCGAACCCTTCGATCTGGTCTACGACCAGCCCTGAGAATCTGTTCACCTGAGATGGTGTGATCCAACCCCGATCTATACACCAATAAACATTGAACAACACTTTCAAATTAGCGCTCTTCAATCAACTTACACCAATTAACATTCCACGTACTACATTCAACAATCAACAGCCCACACTCAGTATTCATCGATCCACGCATTCGGCAATCAACATTTATTTCGCACATCATTCAACATGTGTCATCTCTCCCTAAGGATTTTTGCCATTTCCCTACATTGGACTGAATGGTTCCTATTACCATGAGGAGTTGCAAACCACACTCGTTGAACTTAATCGTTAATATTTTCTCTTATTCCCACCGTCTAGGGTGGAGGTTCCGTCTCTTTTGCAGTATTCCTGCAAGGGAGAGGAATGTCTACGTCAGAAGACGTGTGTCGCGCACTGCCCGAATAAAGTTAGCAACCCTAATATAATTCTATTCGTTCCGCAATTTCTATTTCTCTATTTCTCTATCTCTCACTCCCATACTCTCTTTTCTTTTACTCTTTCTCTACAATTTCTATTTTTATTAATTTTCATTATTGTTGATATAAACTCCCTATTAAAAAGAAGTGCGTGTTACTATAAATATTAAAATTAAAATTATAAACAAAAATAAAAAAGCCCCAATTTCTCGAGCAGTGCACGACTGTTTTCCCTCTCAATATAATATACATTTACTTTGAATTCAATAAATAATCATAGAGATTAGGATTAAATATATGTAAAAACAGTGAAAAAACAAGTGTCCGTGTGTTATTATTGCCAACAACAACGGCCACAGTCACCGTAATCATCACCATCTATATGTCACCACGACTTCTAGGCAAGTGCACCACAGTGAGCGAACCCACCGGCATTCACTCGCTCCCCGCTGAAACAATATCCATTTCCATTAATTGCGTTAAAAATATTTTCAAGCGAGTTCAATTGAACCACGAGTTCTTCGGTAGGTTTTGATAAATCAAATAGATGGTGTGATTTGATCTGCTTTTCTTGGGTCACTCCAGGATTTGACGCAGTGTAAAAATCTGGTCGATGGTGGATTTACTAGGTCTAAGACCACGCTGATAAGGTCCAAACAGGTTGTTAAGGTTAGGGTTCAACCTTTCCCATACTAAACGTCGAAAGTACCTTGTATGCGATGCTAAGAACACTTATTCCACGGTAGTTGGCGGAAATTGTGGGGCCTCCTTTCTTATGTGGGCATGCTTTCATCCGACCATATTCCGCTTATGAGCTGGTGCATGCTGGTGAACAGCTCATTGCCTCCGGTCTTAAACAACTCCGGGGGCTTCGGGGCTTAAACCGTCACTCAGGCGCGTGATCTTCTTAAAGAATTTTACAGTCTCATTCTGTCTCTACACATCTCTATCTCCTTACACTCGCGCCTTTGTAGCTCTCTCTTCTTATGCCTGGAAAGACGTCTCTCCGCACTCCTCTTCTTTCTGTACCGCTCCTTAGCAGTTCGAGGGTTACGTCATTTGAACATTCCACCACACCAAAAGCCAATGACCAGACAACAGTGTACTGGTCAACATAACGCTGACATAATTAACAAATTGGAATAGCACTGTAGCAATTAAGGTAAAACAAAATATAAGTAATGAAGATATTATTAAAGTATAGAATAATGGCACCTCTTATTACACAATATCAAATTATTAAGAAATAATCGAAAGAAATAATTATTGCAACGATTTGCTGAATTATCAAATTGTTAAGCAAACAATTGCTTAGTTAGAAATTCGAAAACAATAAATATATGTTAATGTACATAGTTTAAAGATTCACCATTTGAAATAAAGGTCGAAAACTACCTTTTGTGTTTCAAAATACAAAGTCGTTGTCTCGTTGTGACAAAGCACAAAATATTTTTTTGAGTTAATCCTTAAGGAGAGACATAAGTGGCGCAGTCGCAGAGAACAATTCCGAAGAATTGTTAAAACCGAAAAGCAAATAAAAATAAGTGCAACTGTGTTTAAAACAAATATAACAGTGTTTAATACAAACAAACAAATACTTAACACCAACAAGCAAAGAAGTGAACAGAATTGTGTAAACGCCAATCAACGAAAAAATTAACTCAATCAACACCATACCAGAGACTATAGAAGTATAGAGACAGAGACTATAGAAGTATAGAGATATCCCACTGTTAATAGACAGCGTTTTAACAGCAAATCTGGCGATGAAACAATGGCCACCTTTTCACTCAAAACCAAAAATGGTTTTAGATACACTGGAAACAGTTGACAATGAGCATTTTCATACGTAAACCAACCGCAGCTTCGCACAATCAATATGAGTCGGCATATCACATATATAATTACAGTGCACTCGCGGTAACGTGAACACCGGTTAACGTGAACACGCTTTTTTTTACATTGACTACTCTGTAACGTGAACAAACTTACTTAGAAAGCTCAGTAACGTGAACAAAATTTTTGTTCACTACACTTTTTATTAACATACGGACAACACTGAATACATTAAATTTTATTTTTTAAGTTCGGGGAATCCCCTAATATTGAAAAATTTGCGCAAATTTTTACCATATGGCAACGACTTACTTCAGTTGAAGGTTTTTTCTTTCGCGGAGTGATCAATCAATCGGAATGAGTTCTAAAAAATCGAAGTGTTTGCAATTAAAAGAAAAAGCAGACATTTTAGACAGTCTGAAAAAAGGAACAAGTTTGACTAACTTAGCAAAAAAATATAATGTCGCTAAGTCAACAATATGCAGTATTAAAATGAAAAAAGAAGCCATTTTAAAATGCGTGAATAATACATACCAAGGACCGGGAAAAAGAAAAACTTTAAAATCGTCAGAGCTTCCAGTTATGGAAAAAAGTCTATACCTTTGGTTCATCCGGATGCGCGAAAGGAATTGTCCTGTAAGTGGATTAATGCTAAAAGAAAAGGCTAAGGAATTGCATTCCCTACTTAAAGAAAACGTGACCGGATTCAATGCTAGTGACGGATGGCTCCAGCGATTTAAGAAAAGATACGGAGTTAGATTGCTTAAAGTATCTGGAGAAAAACTCTCATCGCAGTCTCAATTGGTTGATCCATTTAAACTGAAACTAAAACAAAAAATTGAGGAAATGGAGTTATGTAATGACCAATTGTATAATGCTGACGAATCTGGTTTATTCTGGAAGCTTTTGCCAGATAAAACGTATGTATCATCGCATGAAAAAACTGCTCCAGGAACAAAGACGGAGAAGCAGCGTATAACATTTCTCTGTTGCGCAAATGCATCGGGTGCACATAAACTTAAACTTTTAGTAATTGGTAAGGCAAAAAATCCACGCAGCTTTAAACACTTTAGTTGCCCTACGGATTATAAGAACTCGAAATCAGCCTGGATGACGTCTGCCATTTTTAAACATTGGTTCCATCAATCTTTTGTGCCACAGGTAAACAATTTTTTCGTTGATTTAATAATTATTATAAATTCTTGCTTTTGGCCAGGTAAGATTGTTTCTAAAGCGGAAGAACTTACCAATAAAGGCACTATTACTTATGGACAACGCTCCCTCTCATCCAAGTAAAGCAGAATTAAAAACTGAAGATGGAAATATAATTGCCATGTTTATGCCGCCAAATGTCACCCCTCTTATCCAACCTATGGATAAAAATGCGATTAAAATAACGAAGTTATATTACAGAAACAGTTTGTTGGCTTCAATAGCAGCAAAAAACTTAGATTTGCTTGAATCAATGAAAAATGTAACGTTGAAAGATGCTGTTACCCATTTTAAGTTTAATGGGAAACGAGGAGGACCCTGAATATAACATTCCATTAAGTATTCTGAAAGACAAATGGAGTGCAGAAATAAACTCTTTAATGCGAATGTCAGTTCAGGACTTGAGTCCTCAGGTAGAAGTTTTACGACACACTTTGAAATCATTATTACTTTTTTCTATTTTAGGTTGAGTTTACATTGCCAATGGTTCGAGAGTGGAACGATGACCCTTGTGTTGATGATACCACCGAAATCCATGAAATTGAAGAAAGTGACGATGATGATTGTATTGCCGAAGACCCCATAAAGAAAATTGCAAGTGAGGCAGTTGAAATCGTTAACAAGGCATTGCAATGGGCTGGAGATGCAATGGTAGATCAAAGCGACATGAGTGTACTTAGACGCTTAAGGGAGAAAGCAGTATTTCAGCTATTAGAAAGGAAAAAGCAGCAGAAAAAGATAACGGATTTTTTTAATGAATAAATCTAATGCGAAATTTTATTCGCAATTTAATATGTATGTTCATACCCATGAACATACTAATGGCAATAATAAAATACTTTTACATTTAAATGTGTAAAAATCCTGAATTTAGCAATTTGAAGTTATTTTGCGTCTTCAAGTTCGACAATCGCTAACGTGAACATTTTCACTAACGTGAACTCCCTTGGTTTTAATTAGTTCACGTTACCGCGAGTGCACTGTACTTTTATATGTGCCTATGTATGAATCCGACGATGAACATTGAAATTATATGTAATAATTATAAATTATTTTTGCACAGAGATATGCGAAATTTATCATATGTAATATTTGAATAAGTCTGTTCTGAAAAAAATTATTTATATCCAAAATTTATTCAAATTAAATTTAAATCTTTCTGTTGAAAGATTGGATGCCATTTTTCACTAATAATTCAGTCCATTGAATGCCTTTGACAAATTCAACTACCGTTTTTGCACTCACTTCTTCGCTCTCTTCGCTGGCTTCGGTTTTACTACGAGCGAAAGACATATATATACGCATGCCTAGCATAATATGATAGTTTTCCATTCTAGAATACATGCAATCGACAACGCAGCATTGGATCGAATTCAGTTTAGCAATTTTTAACGATTTTGTCATTCTTGCCAGACACACAAAATCAAGAGGAGGCATATGTGTGTGCCTGTGCTTATGTATGCTTACAAGTGGCGAAATATATATGTAGCTTATGGTCGATTGTTACTGTTTTGTACCTTTATATTTGAGTTAAGTACTTTGAGTACAATATTAGAAATATATTATGAAAATTCGATGACTTTAGGCTCTGAAGTATGTATGTGTGTATATGTGGAATAGCAAAATGACCAATTTCAATGATTATGCACATTAACTCATTGGTCAAGAACTATCATATATATATATATATAAATATATATATATATATATATATATATATATATATATATATACATATATATATATATATATATATATATATATATATATATATATATGTATATGTATATATATATATATATATATATATATATACATATACAGTCGAACTTCTCTATAGTGAACTTCTATACAATGAAGCTCTCCGTATTATGAATTGATTTCAAACACACAACTTTTTCGTTCCAATTTCATTGTATTTTATATATATATATATGTATATGTATATGTATATATATATATATATATATATATATATATATACATATACAGTCGAACTTCTCTATAGTGAACTTCTATACAATGAAGCTCTCCGTATTATGAATTGATTTCAAACACACAACTTTTTCGTTCCAATTTCATTGTATTTTGATCTCCTTATAATGAATTTCCATACAATGAAGTTTTCTATACAATGAAGCAATTTTGCAGGTGTAAATTTGACTCACATGCGTTTTTGTCTCCATATAATGAATTTTTCAAACAATATTCTGGAAACTCGTGGAGTTCCGGCTATGGCAGGTACATATTTATTAATTAGTTTTGTGTGCATACATACATATTTTAATCCGAATGCCAAATAAATGTGTGATGTACATAAATTTTACATTTATAGAGTCAGATAACGATGAAGAAGAACCGGCCGGTGAAGAATTGGCTGACGTCAATAAGACGATACCTACATTGGAGCACGTTTCTTCATCAATTGATGTACTTTGAACTTTTGTGGAGATGAGGAGTAACGTGCCGACTAATGTATTTAAATCTCTTAATGTATTAGAAGGTTTTGTTGAGGAAGAGAAATGGAAGAGTGTCATCCAAACTAAAATACCTGATTATTTTAAATAAAAATGGAAAAAAATATAATTTTTATATAATGGTTTTGTTATTTGGTATTAGAAGGTTTTATTGTGAAAGAAAAATGGAAAACTGTAACCCAAACTAATATATGAAGTTTCTATATAATGAAGTGATTTTCTGGTCCCGTCAAGATTCATTATAGGGAAGTTCGACAGTATATATATATATATATATATATTTATATATATATATATATATATATATATATATATATATATATATATATATTTATATATATATATATATATATATATATATATATATATATATATATATATATATATATATATATGCCGTAGCTCAGTGGTTAGTGTGTTCGCCTTCTGATCTGTAGGTCGTGGTTCAATACCCGGCTGATACATAACAAAATTAATATCGAAAATATTTTTCTTTCGAACGGTACCCACCTGTCGGCAAGCAATTGGCAATACTTCCGACAGTAACAACTTGCCATGAAAAAGCTTCTAAAAAGAACTCTGTGACAAAGCTCAGAAAAAGTGATATCACAAGTGTTCTGCCGTTCGGAACCGGCTAAAATAAGTAGGTCCATTCTAATACTGTCCAAATTTAAGACGCACAACAGTAATGGAAGAGAAGCTCGGCCAATGAGCCCTTTAAGTGCCACATATTTATTTATTTATATATATATATATATATATATATATATATATATATATATATATATATATATATATATATATGTATATATATATATATATATATATAGATATATATATATATATATATATAGATATATAGATATATATAGATATATATATATATATATATATATATATATATATATATATATATATATATATACATATGATAGTTCATGACCAATGAGTTAATGTGCATATACAGGGTTATCCATTTTGCGGTAAATGTAAATAAAACACATATAAAATATTTTTTATCATGATATTTCTTTTTTATTATAAAGTTTGAACGTTGACATTATGTGTGAAATACTACATCATTTAAATGACCACCACTGCTGTAAGTGAGAGTTCTTTTTAGAAGCTTTTTCATGGCAAGTTGTTACTGTCGGAAGTATTGCCAATTGCTTGCCGACAGGTGGGTACCGTTCGAAAGAAAAATATTTTCGATATTAATTTTGTTATGTATCAGCCGGGTATTGAACCACGACCTACAGATCAGAAGGCGAACACACTAACCACTGAGCTACGGCATATATATATATATATATATATATATATATATATATATATATATATATATATATATATATATATATATATATATATATATATATATATATATATATATATATATATATATATATATATATATATATATATATATATATATATATATATATATATATATATATATATATATATATATATATATATATATATATATATATATATATATATATATATATATATATATATATATATATATATATATATATATATATATATATATATATATATATATATATATATATATATATATATATATATATATATATATAGTATATCAGTGGTTAGTGTGTTCGCCTTCTGATCTGTAGGTCGTGGTTCAATACCCGGCTGATACATAACAAAATTAATATCGAAAATATTTTTCTTTCGAACGGTACCCACCTGTCGGCAAGCAATTGGCAATACTTCCGACAGTAACAACTTGCCATGAAAAAGCTTCTAAAAAGAACTCTCACTTACAGCAGTGGTGGTCATTTAAATGATGTAGTATTTCACACATAATGTCAACGTTCAAACTTTATAATAAAAAAGAAATATCATGATAAAAAATATTTTATATGTGTTTTATTTACATTTACCGCAAAATGGATAACCCTGTATATGCACATTAACTCATTGGTCATGAACTATCATATGTATATATATATATATATATATATATATATATATATATATATATATATATATATATATATATATATATATATCTATATATCTATATATATATATATATATATATCTATATATATATATATATATATATATACATATATATATATATATATATATATATATATATATATATATATATATATATATATATATAAAATAAATAAATATGTGGCACTTAAAGGGCTCATTGGCCGAGCTTCTCTTCCATTACTGTTGTGCGTCTTAAATTTGGACAGTATTAGAATGGACCTACTTATTTTAGCCGGTTCCGAACGGCAGAACACTTGTGATATCACTTTTTCTGAGCTTTGTCACAGAGTTCTTTTTAGAAGCTTTTTCATGGCAAGTTGTTACTGTCGGAAGTATTGCCAATTGCTTGCCGACAGGTGGGTACCGTTCGAAAGAAAAATATTTTCGATATTAATTTTGTTATGTATCAGCCGGGTATTGAACCACGACCTACAGATCAGAAGGCGAACACACTAACCACTGAGCTACGGCATATATATATATATATATATATATATATATATATATATATATATATATATATATATATATATATATATAAATATATATATATATATATATATATATATATATATATATATATATATATATAAATATATATATATATATATATATACTGTCGAACTTCCCTATAATGAATCTTGACGGGACCAGAAAATCACTTCATTATATAGAAACTTCATATATTAGTTTGGGTTACAGTTTTCCATTTTTCTTTCACAATAAAACCTTCTAATACCAAATAACAAAACCATTATATAAAAATTATATTTTTTTCCATTTTTATTTAAAATAATCAGGTATTTTAGTTTGGATGACACTCTTCCATTTCTCTTCCTCAACAAAACCTTCTAATACATTAAGAGATTTAAATACATTAGTCGGCACGTTACTCCTCATCTCCACAAAAGTTCAAAGTACATCAATTGATGAAGAAACGTGCTCCAATGTAGGTATCGTCTTATTGACGTCAGCCAATTCTTCACCGGCCGGTTCTTCTTCATCGTTATCTGACTCTATAAATGTAAAATTTATGTACATCACACATTTATTTGGCATTCGGATTAAAATATGTATGTATGCACACAAAACTAATTAATAAATATGTACCTGCCATAGCCGGAACTCCACGAGTTTCCAGAATATTGTTTGAAAAATTCATTATATGGAGACAAAAACGCATGTGAGTCAAATTTACACCTGCAAAATTGCTTCATTGTATAGAAAACTTCATTGTATGGAAATTCATTATAAGGAGATCAAAATACAATGAAATTGGAACGAAAAAGTTGTGTGTTTGAAATCAATTCATAATACGGAGAGCTTCATTGTATAGAAGTTCACTATAGAGAAGTTCGACTGTATATGTATATATATATATATATATATATATATATATATATACATATACATATACATATATATATATATAAAATACAATGAAATTGGAACGAAAAAGTTGTGTGTTTGAAATCAATTCATAATACGGAGAGCTTCATTGTATAGAAGTTCACTATAGAGAAGTTCGACTGTATATGTATATATATATATATATATATATATATATACATATACATATATATATATATATATATATATATATATTATATATATGTATATATATATATATATATTATATTATATATATATATATATTTATATATATATATATATGATAGTTCTTGACCAATGAGTTAATGTGCATAATCATTGAAATTGGTCATTTTGCTATTCCACATATACACACATACATACTTCAGAGCCTAAAGTCATCGAATTTTCATAATATATTTCTAATATTGTACTCAAAGTACTTAACTCAAATATAAAGGTACAAAACAGTAACAATCGACCATAAGCTACATATATATTTCGCCACTTGTAAGCATACATAAGCACAGGCACACACATATGCCTCCTCTTGATTTTGTGTGTCTGGCAAGAATGACAAAATCGTTAAAAATTGCTAAACTGAATTCGATCCAATGCTGCGTTGTCGATTGCATGTATTCTAGAATGGAAAACTATCATATTA
>OY978525.1:68886253-68976253 GCA_963854835.1 Megamerina dolium
TTCACTATAGAGAAGTTCGACTGTATATGTATATATATATATATATATATATATATATATACATATACATATACATATATATATATATAAAATACAATGAAATTGGAACGAAAAAGTTGTGTGTTTGAAATCAATTCATAATACGGAGAGCTTCATTGTATAGAAGTTCACTATAGAGAAGTTCGACTGTATATGTATATATATATATATATATATATATATATACATATACATATATATATATATATATATATATATATATATATATATATGTATATATATATATATATATATATATATATATATATATATTTATATATATATATATATGATAGTTCTTGACCAATGAGTTAATGTGCATAATCATTGAAATTGGTCATTTTGCTATTCCACATATACACACATACATACTTCAGAGCCTAAAGTCATCGAATTTTCATAATATATTTCTAATATTGTACTCAAAGTACTTAACTCAAATATAAAGGTACAAAACAGTAACAATCGACCATAAGCTACATATATATTTCGCCACTTGTAAGCATACATAAGCACAGGCACACACATATGCCTCCTCTTGATTTTGTGTGTCTGGCAAGAATGACAAAATCGTTAAAAATTGCTAAACTGAATTCGATCCAATGCTGCGTTGTCGATTGCATGTATTCTAGAATGGAAAACTATCATATTATGCTAGGCATGCGTATATATATGTCTTTCGCTCGTAGTAAAACCGAAGCCAGCGAAGAGAGCGAAGAAGTGAGTGCAAAAACGGTAGTTGAATTTGTCAAAGGCATTCAATGGACTGAATTATTAGTGAAAAATGGCATCCAATCTTTCAACAGAAAGATTTAAATTTAATTTGAATAAATTTTGGATATAAATAATTTTTTTCAGAACAGACTTATTCAAATATTACATATGATAAATTTCGCATATCTCTGTGCAAAAATAATTTATAATTATTACATATAATTTCAATGTTCATCGTCGGATTCATACATAGGCACATATAAAAGTACAGTGCACTCGCGGTAACGTGAACTAATTAAAACCAAGGGAGTTCACGTTAGTGAAAATGTTCACGTTAGCGATTGTCGAACTTGAAGACGCAAAATAACTTCAAATTGCTAAATTCAGGATTTTTACACATTTAAATGTAAAAGTATTTTATTATTGCCATTAGTATGTTCATGGGTATGAACATACATATTAAATTGCGAATAAAATTTCGCATTAGATTTATTCATTAAAAAAATCCGTTATCTTTTTCTGCTGCTTTTTCCTTTCTAATAGCTGAAATACTGCTTTCTCCCTTAAGCGTCTAAGTACACTCATGTCGCTTTGATCTACCATTGCATCTCCAGCCCATTGCAATGCCTATATATACGGCATATATATATATATATATATATATATATATATATATATATATATATATATATATATATATATATATATATATATATATATATATATATATATATATATATATATATATATATATATATATATATATATATATATATATATATATATATATATATATATATATATATATATATATATATATATATATATATATATATATATATATATATATATATATATATATATATATATATATATATATATATATATATATATATATATATATATATATATGCCGTAGCTCAGTGGTTAGTGTGTTCGCCTTCTGATCTGTAGGTCGTGGTTCAATACCCGGCTGATACATAACAAAATTAATATCGAAAATATTTTTCTTTCGAACGGTACCCACCTGTCGGCAAGCAATTGGCAATACTTCCGACAGTAACAACTTGCCATGAAAAAGCTTCTAAAAAGAACTCTGTGACAAAGCTCAGAAAAAGTGATATCACAAGTGTTCTGCCGTTCGGAACCGGCTAAAATAAGTAGGTCCATTCTAATACTGTCCAAATTTAAGACGCACAACAGTAATGGAAGAGAAGCTCGGCCAATGAGCCCTTTAAGTGCCACATATTTATTTATTTTATATATATATATATATATATATATATATATATATATATATATATATATGTATATATATATATATATAGATATATATATATATATATATATATATATATATATATATATATATATATATATAGATATATAGATATATATAGATATATATATATATATATATATATATATATATATATATATATATATATATATATATATACATATGATAGTTCATGACCAATGAGTTAATGTGCATATACAGGGTTATCCATTTTGCGGTAAATGTAAATAAAACACATATAAAATATTTTTTATCATGATATTTCTTTTTTATTATAAAGTTTGAACGTTGACATTATGTGTGAAATACTACATCATTTAAATGACCACCACGCGAATTGTTGCAAGCATCGATTCTTTTGAGGTAATTTTCGACCACTTTTTGACACATATTGGACGGTATCTCAGCCATAACGTGACGAATGTTGGTTTTTAGGTGCTCAAGAATTAAAGGTTTATCTGCATAAGCACGGTCTTTCGCGTAGCCCCACAAAAAAAAGTCAAGCGGTGTCAAATCGCATGATCTTGGTGTCCACTTGATATCGCCACGACGAGAAATTACGCGGCCAGAACATTTCTCTTGCAATAAAGCCATATTCGCTCGAGTTGTGTGGCATGTGGCACCGTCTTGTTGAAACCACATATTCTCTAAGTCGTATTCTTCAATAGCAGGCAAAAAAAAGTCGGTTATCATATGACCATAACGCTCCGAATTGACGGTGACAGTCGTTCCATCGTCGTTTTCGAAGAAGTAAGGTCCAATCACACCTCCGGACCAAACAGCGCACCAAGCAGTGACTTTTTGTGGATGTAGTGGCCTCTCTTCAATTACTTGAGGATTCTCAGAACCCCAAATACGACAATTTTGTTTGTTAACATACCCACCGAGTGAGAAATGTGATTCGTCGCTGAAGAAAATTTTGTTCGAAAAATCGCGGTCCACCGCCTGTTGTTCAAGCACCCATTCGACGTATCTACGACGTTGTGAATGGTCAGCTGGCTTCAGTTGTTGTGTGAGCTGGATTTTATATGGATGTAGGTGTAGATCCAAATGCAAAATACGCCATAATGTGCCGTAAGACAGTCCTAATTCCTGAGAACGACGAGGAATCGACACATTCGGGTCTTCGGCAACACTTTCACTTACAGCAGTGATATTTTCGGTGGTACGAGCGAAACGATGATGCACAGGCCTTACAATATCTGTAACCGATTCAGTCTCTTCATATTTCTTCACAATTTTGCCAATTGCTTGCGTAGTTGGACGATTATGCAAACCATAATCTCCTCTTAAAGCACGATATGTGGCTGTGGCAGAATCACCATTTTTGTAGTAGGTTTTTACAATTTTAATGCGTTGTGCGATAGTTAAGCGATCCATTTTCGCAAATGTCAGACTTTGAACTGAAAAAGAAAGAAATTGTTTTAACAACTTAGTTTGACAGATGTCGAATTCTAGCCCTATACTATTGAAACCGCGAAATGGATAACCCTTTATAATAATACAATCCACAGTACTACTAATATAAAAACAATTGACTTTATAAATTTGAAAATAAGCGAAGAAAGATATCCCGAAATTCACGAAACAATTTTAAAGAAAAAACAGAAATATATAAATAAATTAAATAAGGATAGGTCAGATGTAGAAATAGAGGAAGGAATAAACTATATTAAAGAAATTAGAGGAGGAAAAAATCATAGAAAATATAGGAAAATAGATACCAGAAAGATTAATGAGGACCACATAGAAAACAGAAGAACAGGACATAAGTACTACAAAATCCATATAAAACAAAACAAAAAATATCAAGATAAAAGAAACCCTAGAATAAAACCTAAAAATAAAACGAATTAATACACACTATTTCAGATGACACCCTGGATTCTAATAATTACCGTTTTAACAACCATCAACGCACAGACTATTGACATATAAGACTTATCTAATAACAACGGGTACATACCAATAAAATCAGGAGAAACTAAAGTAATAGAACAACATAGCAAGATCCTTCATATCTTGAATCTAACCGCTTACACAGATACACTTGACTTAATCCTTCAAAATATAAATGGACTAAACACAAGTACAACAGAAAACAAACCACTATTAGACACTATAAGCAAGAATTTCGCTCTACTAAAAGGAAAAGTAGACAGCCTTCAACCACATTTTAGACAAAAACGTGGCTTAATAAGCCTCTTAGGAAAAGGACTTAAACTCATTGCAGGAACCATGGATAATGACGACGAAATAGCAACGTTAGAGGATGAAGTTACATTTATGGGACAAGCCTACCAAATAAACAATGATATTTCACTTTTACGGGACCATGTAGACAATATTGGACAAATAATTTTCTCACGTAAACTTGGAATAATCCCAACAGATATATTGACGAAGACAGAGTTAAATTTGATAACAGACTTCGACAGCTACGTAAATATTAGAGTAATTCGTGTTACCAAATATAATAACAAAAATTAAAGAAAATAAGGATTTTCCTGAAATAAAAATAAAGAATTATATTTAAAACAAATATGCTATGAAAGAAACTTAGAAAACGTAACAAGTAATTATAGAAAACATCATATTATAAACATTAGTACTATTGTATTTGTATTTGTATTAATAATATCTATTGTACCATTATTTTTACATCTTAGAAAAACGCTGATATTGCATATTTCGTCGGAGCCTCAAACTAACGGTGGGGGTGTTATAGCAAAGCCACTACACATTATATAAACATACGTATATGTAACTAAATAATGCTATAGCAAAGTCATTGCACTGTTACTGCATAGCCATTACATATAAACATATGTACATGTATGTAAATAGCGCTATAGTAAAGCCATTGCACATACATGCATGTGAATTGTTTACATACGCTATTCTTTGAATTCAAATTTCACTTTCAATATTTTAATATTTCTTTTTATTGCTTTTCAATATTAAATAAATGTTGAACTAGCATTTCCAATGCAAGTTGACCTCAAGTGCATTAAACTCCAATAAAATACTTTCAAATTAATAAGAATTAATGTCGTAAAAGACTTACTAACATTTCCGATCCAAATCAATAAAATCAATTTGGTAAACAATTCCAAAGAATCGTTTTACCAAATCAATATAAAGACCAAACATGCAATATGGGCATTTTATTTTAATATAAACATAAGCATTTATTACTGATACGATTTATTTCCAATAAATGTAAAGTTTAGCTTAAGACATTTATAATTTTGGTCTTAGATTGAGATTCAATAAAGCAAGAAGCAAGAGCTTCCTAAAAATCATTTTGTGTTTTTTTTAATGACGAAAAATTCACAAATGAAAAGTTTTAAGCTCTGCTGATGACCGGATTGGTCTAGAATCACCGGTGTCAATGTGATGTTTCACGGTGGTTGTTCGTCCAGCAGTTTTTCCATTTGAAGAAAATATTGAACTGTACTTCTCCGATACTTGTAAAGCCTTTTCATTTTGCTGTTTGGTAAGCACACCTGCTCATTCTTCCATCTGTTTAATTTTTTATTTGTTGTTTTAATTCCGCTCTAACAGTTCCTGATCTTCCACTTTTCATCGACGAACCCTTTTCGCAGTCTACTACTGCAGTAACTTTTTGGCGATGACAAATCACCATTCCTTTCTTCAAACTGTAGATGTATTAGTTGTATTTAATATTCTCACCGGTACGATTCTATTTTCTTTAGGTTCCACTAACGTCCTACCAAGTATGATGTTTTTATTCGTTATTCCTTTATCCGCTTCCACTACCCACAACTTGCCTGTCCCATCATCTACATTCATCTGTGACCAAATCACCGCTTCTGATTTTGCTGGAACCTCTTTGCGTTGACATGATGTTTCCAATACGCTTGTAACCGATGTTCAATGGAAACACGACATTTGCATAGCGTAGTATCCGTTGATTCAAATCTAAAGTAAATCCGTTGTCAATCATAAAATCCTCACCAATTATTACGTCGTCGATGATGTCGGCTACATTGAATTCATGTTCCCACGTGCAATTTTCAAAAGATACTCGTTTCCTGAAGACTCTCATTACTCCGTTGCACTCGCGAACTTAATTTCACTTGATGGAATTGACTCTTATACTCATTTCGATATTTAAGTTAGAGTGTGTCCATCAGTAATTGGTGCTTACCACGATATTTCTCTTGAACCATCTGTAAGACTTCTGATGCATTACCCTTTAGTGACATTATTATAGCTGCATCTTGTCACTATCGTCCCATTGATTCTTTGAATCTATTGTCTCAAACTGAAGTCTGAAGACGTTGAATGGCGTGGTTCCATCAGTTGTTGGTGGCTTTAGTTTGATTGTACTTGATTCTCTAAGCACTTATGTGGTTGCTCCACTTATTTGTATTTTATTAAGTTCGCGCTCTAATTTCTCAAGCTTTTCTTTCAAGTCATCATGTTTATCTACATTTGATTCCTTGCAGCTGTTATTGCTGCTGTTTCATCATGGTTTTCATAAATTCCATGAGTTGGCCACTCGAATCTATTTGGCTCTCTTTCTCATCGTGCACAACTCCATGTATATCAAAGAACTCATGTTCTTCTACATTAATACCCTTAGCCTCCATAGCCAACCAACAGCTTTTTAAGCTGGTCCACTTTTAGTTGGTAAATTTTCACCATCTTTACAGAATCCCACTTCTGACACCAATTGTTACGTTTTTATTTTGTGGACGTTTATTCTATATGAATCAACCTAATCAACGATCA
This sequence comes from Megamerina dolium, assembly GCA_963854835.1. NCBI lineage: Eukaryota > Metazoa > Arthropoda > Insecta > Diptera > Megamerinidae > Megamerina > Megamerina dolium. Next base: position 68,893,068 of record OY978525.1, read on the forward strand.
CTAATTGCTACACTTAATTTTTACAACTATATACAGCAACAATTTATTTAATCAACTTTATTTACAATCAACTATTTACAATAATTCTTTAATGTACTTGCAACTTTTGCATCTGATAGTGAATCAATGTTTGCACGATCACTTTCGGGATGCAATTAATTTCATTTGTCAACAACTGGCCCTATTTATACTCTGTGGCAACACTCCAGAATCTTCATTTATCGTAGTATCGTAGTAGAGATTCTTCTTTTTCTTTCTCGTTTGCTTGTCCTCGTTATCGCCTATTTGTTTTTGTTGACATTCGTTTCGATGCTGCCGATATTCATGTCATTCACAATTAGTGATGAGTAACCAACCATCGTACTCGTTACAATAACAACAACAAACTTTTTTTTATAGTTGACCATTCTCTGAGCAGTGCATGCATATTTTTATTTATTTGCAAGTTTGCTGCTGTTTGCAAAAAAGTGAAGTTGAAAAATCAAAATGATTAAAATCATTCAAAATCATAAACGTTTTATTTATTTACCATCGACTACTCCTTTATGACAAGTCATTCTAGAGAAACCTGTGACCAGCTGCATGTCATTTCATGCAATAGTCATTAAAAAAATATAAACCTTTGTATGACAAAGCCATGAAAGGCTTCCATAAAAACGTCGGCAGATGCCACTTAGGACAACAGTAAGTGACACTTAGGTGACTTTTGGAGGACTTGCGCTACGGGGTCTTGGCCGGCTAAGATTTAAAGCAATGCCGGCCACACGAATACTAAAACATTTTCTTAAGTGTGTGTGTCAAATGGAGTACGTGCTTCTACAGTGGCTTTATAAAAACTGTGCACTTTGAAATGGTGAGGAAGCATTGCAGCATATTGTTTACTTGTGTGTTCACTGTTTTTTTTTTCAAGCATGCGCAACAGCCTTGCTTCATCAAAAGTTAAATATCAACTGAGAAGCGAACACATAACTTTGCGCTTAGACATCGTTATCGTTGGTATGAAAACACGAAGGAAAACTGCACATTGTGCAACTCTTGGCCGGCTAGGCTTTGAAATATTACTATCGGCGTATACGTAGTATTGATGGTCAATCGGCGATATGTAAATTTATATGAATATATAGCTGATCAATGAACTTTATATAATTTCAGATCATGTAAGGTAGATTATCACAGAACTGGCTAATTTTCTCAACCGCGAATGTCACTTTTGGGAAAGCCACTAAACTATAATAGCGGCTCTCGCCGTGATGTTCGTTATAGAAGACTGCAAAGTCGAATATATAATTTTTTAGAGAGACCTCGTGGAACACCTGCTGTTTTCTATCACGTCATGATGTAAGTCATTAAATGTGTGTTATCATATATTTTCCAAATATAACTTCATCTATTTAATATGAATTCAATTTCAACAAAATATGTACTCTAGATTTTTAATGGTGTTTACCACACTTGCTTTAAGTGTTTTCTCAACAATTGAAGAATATGAAAAAGAGGCGTTGTACATATTATTTCGAATGGAAATTTTAGTTGTAGTATGGTTCACTTTGGAATTTTTTTTAAGGTAAGTTTAAATATTTTATGGAAATGATATTCATTTGTTTTCTTTCCATAATCAAATTGATCAAGTAACCCATAAATGTTTAATGAACACAAAAATTATTCCGTCACCCAGTATATGTAGTACTTTGTTTTCATGTTACGTATAGGTTATGGTCATCAGGTTGTCGTTCAAGGTATCAAGGATGCATGGGACGATTAAAATTTATGAAACGTCCCTTTTGTATAATTGGTTGGTTTATCTACGAGTGTCCTACACCAACAATTAATCCAAAAAATATATTGCAGATGTAATAACAATATTTGCTTCCGCGGTGGTATTGGCAATGGGCGCTTCTGGCCAAGTGTTCGCCACAAGTGCACTTCGTGGTCTGAGGTTTTTTCAGATTTTAAGAATGGTTCGCATGGATCGCCGGGGTGGTACGTGGAAACTACTTGGCAGTGTGGTGTATGCTCATAGACAGGTAAGCAAATAGTTTAGGGGTATTTTATTATCTGGGCAAATGCACAATTTATTCAATAACATTTGTACAGTAATTATGTAGTTAAACGCTTGTTTTAGGAATTGATTACAACAATGTATATTGGATTCTTAGGCCTTATATTTGCGTCATTCTTGGTATATTTAATGGAGAAAGATGTAAATGATAAATTTAGTAATTTCGCTCAAGCGCTGTGGTGGGGAGTGGTAAATGGCAATACATAACTTTGTATGGATATGACAATGCTAATTAAAATGTGATTTCATTCTAGATAACATTATGTACAGTAGGATATGGTGATATGGTGCCAGAGACATGGCAAGGAAAATTGATCGCATCTTTTTGTGCATTATTGGGAATCTCATTTTTTGCTTTGCCTGCGGTAAGTTCTTATTATATGTAGCATACGAGAACCCTTTTAAAAGTTCTTAATTCACCGTACTATCATGTCCGACTGTATTTTCTTTGCTAGTTTTTTTGAGATAAGCCCATTTTCACAATAACAAGTTAACTCATAGAATAGAGTGAACTAACAATTATCAGTGGCAAAATTGTTAGTTAACTCTATTCTATTAGTTAATTTGCTACTGCGATAATGGCCCTAAGTGAGCTAGGAGAATAGAACCGTAGTTTTAGCCTTAAGTACCCTAAAATGGAGTTTTGCTATTTCAATTGGTTAATTGTGTAGACATAATACAATATATTTCTGCGGGAAAAATCCTTAGGAGTATCTTCAACCAATTTCCAAAATTTGGAATGTGTTGTATTGTGTTATCAGTAACACGTATCCATTGTGACATTCTCCTTAATACGTCTTTCTCACGGCACTGCGAATTACTTTGTTCGCTCTTCTAGTACTGCATATTCATAACCCATTTTGAACATCTGTACGATATTTCGTTCAGCAAATTTAAATATTTATAAAAAATTATTAAGTATATATATATATATATATATATATATATATATATATATATATATATATATATATATAAATATATATATATATATATATATATATATATATAAATATATATATATATATATATATAAATATATATATATATATATATATATATATATATATATAAATATATATATATATATATATATAAATATATATATATATATATATATATATATATATATATATATATATATATATATATATATATATATATTTTAGGGATTAGCCGAGCACTATTATTTGGGTCCCTTTTCATCCCTCAAATCATGTGTTATGTATTTGTTTGGTTGCAGAGTTCTTTTACTTCCCTCCTTATAACAACATAACGAGTAATTTCAAGTATATCTTTATGAAGTATGTTCTACATTTCGAGTTCGTCAATAAATATAGCATCGATATTCTTGGAATAAGCGAAACATGGTGGCCCGATATTGGCTCGATTCTTTTCTCAAAATACAAAAGTTTTCTATTCTGGCAATCAAAACTGAAATCATCGCAAAGGTGTAGGCATTATAATGAAAAAAGAACATGCAAAATATGTCGTCGGTTTTATACCAAAATCCGATAGAACAATGATGCTAAGAATTAATGCAACGCCACTTAATGTCAACATTATTCAAGTATATGCACCAACTGCTGACAAAAATGACGACGAAATTGAGTCTTTCTATGCTGAATTAGGCGAACTTATGCAACTAATAAAGCAACATGAAATAAATATTATTCAAGGCGATTTTAATGCAAAAGTTGGAAGAGGAGAAGTTAAAGGAATTACAGGTCAATATGGTCTCGGCGATAGAAATGAAAGAGGAGACAGGATAATTTAGTTCTGCCAGGAGCATAAGTTAAAAATTACAAACACATTGTTTAGCTTGCCTGCTAGACGTCTCTAGATATGGAAATCTCCATCCGATATTGATGATAATATATATAATCAGAAACCAAATAGACTTTATTCTATTATTTAGCAGACGTTCCTTCTGATCATAATCTTTTGTTGGGAAAAATTTGTATCAGACTGCCATTCGTAAAGAAAAACCTAAAGTAAAACTTCATTTGGAAAAGTTAAAATATGACGGCATGAAATGTTTAATGGTAAATAAAATTTTTCCGCTCATAAGTAATATTTCATCAGAAAACCCCGAAAATATATGGGAAGAACTCAAGAATGTATAAAAGAGAATTCAGAAGTCAATGGATGACAGAAGAAATGTTGGAGTTGCTAAATAGACGTCGTGACTTTAAAAACAAAAACCAAGACTTCTGTTGGGAGATAAATGTAGAACTCAGACGAAAGATTGGCATTGCCAAAGCAGATTGGGTAAACAATGAATGCCAAGAAATAGAACGACTACAAACATTACACGATGACTTTAACCCTCACAAAAAACTGAAAGAGACTGCAGGTATTTATCGCAAAAAACCACTCTCCTTCCTTATTAATGACAACAACGAAATAATTTTTTATATAAATGAAAAGAAACATACATATATTGAAAAAGTTTTTTCAAATAATAATAGATCTAACTACCATCTTTGTTTCCCACCAAGTACCAGTGGCAATTATATAACTAAAGATGAAATCAAAAAGGCGATTCAATTAATGAAAAACAACAAAGCAACCGGTCCCGATGAGGTACTTTCCGAAGTCCTAAAATTGATAGATAATGCAAACATGACGCTTTTAGCCCAACTTTTTAACCACATATACGACACAGGAGAATATCGCAAAGGCTGACTAAGGTCTACCTTTATACCACTGCCTAAGAAAACACACACAAAATACTGTAGTGAATACAGACTTATTAGCCTAATGTCGCACGCGCTCAAGATATTTCTTAAAATAATATATGCCAGAATATACAAAAAATGCGAAAAAGCAATGGGTAAATCAGAATTTGGCTTTAGAGAAGGACTTGGAACCCGAGAGGCCTTGATAAGTATAAGATAAGAAAAAGATGTATTCCTATGCTTTATCGATTATCAGAAAGCCTTTGACACAGTTAATCATGATAAGTTAATGGAAATACTGGAATCTATGGGAATAGATGACAAAGAAATTCGTTGCATAAGAAATCTGTACTGGCAACAAACTGCCCATGTTCGCATCAATAGTTACATGACTGACGAAATATCCACCTCACCAGGTGTGCGACAGGGGTGCATTTTATAGCCGTTGTTATTCAACATATATTTAGGAAGAATATTTCAAGATGCAATAAATAGCATTGACCAAGGTGTCAAAGTTAACGGAGTGTACATAAACAATATAAGATATGCAGATGACACCAGAGTTCATTTATCCAGTGAGGAGTTTGGCTTGCGAATCAATAGAGAAAAACCAAGCATATGATTGTAAACAGAAGAAATACTTATGCCAACACAAACTTGGTAAATAACAACAAAACAGTAAAAAGTTTTAAATATCTTGAATGCCATATTAATGAGAATTGGGATGGTTACGAAGAAATAGAATGCCTTATTGAAACAACACGTAATACTTTTCTTAAGTACAGGAAAGTACTTAACAGTCATGACCTAAATATGACAACAAAACTTCGCTTTTTAAAATGTTATATTTGTTCAATACTGCTCTATGCTACGGAAACCTGGACTTGAAAATAGCAGACCTCAACAAGCTCGAGTCATTTGAATTATGGTTTTTTCGAAGAATCCTTAAGATATCATGGATGGAGAAAGTTTTAAGAGGAATGCGTTGTGATAGAGAATTATTGGCTACTGTAAAGAGAAAAAAACAGCTAATTGGGCCACATTATGCGGAATATCAAATATGAGTTAATACAATTAATTATACAGAGGAAAATTTAAGGAAAAAGAGGCATTGGCCGGAAATAATTTTCATGGTTACGAAACATTCGGAATTGGAATCGAATACCCAATGTTAGCAATCTTATGGATGTGGCTAGAAACAGAGATCAGTACGCAGAAATATGTATGTATAAATGTAATTATATCTTTATATTGAATAACTATGTGTATATGTGTTTTGTTCAAATGTTGATTTTTTATAAGTAAACAGCGATGTTTTTCTTTTTATTATCTATTTTTGTATTTTTTTTTGTAAATGATAATATTATGGTATATGATCACCAATATTCGTAGTCGAATTGGTAAATAAAGAAGAAGAATAAATTGTCGAACCAGTGTGGACATCCTCCTGCTTGCCAATGCAGGACACTGGTACACTATGTGCACTTGCTAATGCACTCAACCAGCTTAGAGTTAACCATTCTAGACTGAGAACCCTTCCCGATTTACTGCCCCTTGGTATCGTCAACGAGGCCTTTCCTATCTACAAGTGGATAAACTCTCCTATCTTGAGAGATGGAGTTTCCTTATCCAATCGACCTTTGCCTTCACCGTACCGTTACTAAAAGGAACTACTGGCTCCGGCCCAAAAAATTCAGCTTTAGATCTATAGCGTTTGGTTTAAAAGTATTTATTTGTTTCTATTTATTTCAACTTAAAAATAAATAACTTAAACTATGATACTTAAGATGTGTTTCAATATTACAACGTAAACTTGAGAAATGCTAATTGTGTGAAGTATATGAATTATGTTCCGTTATGTACAGTACGTACAGCGTTCGAGAAGAACCTTCAACCGTAGAAGTAGTCAAAGTGAATGTGAATTTCTTTCTGCCAAAAAATAGTAATTATGATACGGTTCTTTTTCTTACGAGTTGCAGGGTTGTATTATATAAAAAATAGTTTTTGTGGAGTTGCCACAGATCCATGTCTAGCAAATGCGTCTGCAGCTGCACATAAGAGTAATCGCATTACTACGAGCACATCCGTTAAATTTCTGAACACGTTCGAACACCAACTTAGAAGATACCGTAGGTTCTTGTAATCGCCTGATCACCGCCTGGTTATTGAGTGCTAGCAAGATTTCTTATCTTGCACCTTTCCGTCCAGTAGATGGTCTAGCGCATGCATTAAACCAAGTATGTCTGCTTGATAAACCGATACGTAACATATCTTCCCAGATTCAGAGTGCATGTCAATCCTAACTCTTTACCGAAGATTCCACAGCCCAACCTGCCGTCCATGATGGAACCATAAGTGAAAATACTGATGTCATCTTCTTCACATACATCATATGTGGGGCAGTCTTCAAATAGTGTTCTATATGGCTTTCCAGTCGTTTTTAGCCTACTTATTCCTTTCATTGGAATTTGCTACTCCTTTACACTACTAGGTACCAGTGAAAGGATGCTCTTGTACCCTATCTCCCTGATGAATCCATACCAATTATTGGTTGTCTTCAGACGTAATGGTGTTAGTGCCGCCGACTTCTTAATATGCACGTCCAATGGGAGCAGTACCAGAAGACCTCCACTTCTTTTACCGAGGTCGTCCGGATAGCTCCGGTAATCCCAATACAAGCCATTCTTTGTACCCTATCTAACTTGCTCTTTGTGGTCTTTTGGGTGACCTTAGACCACCAGATTACAGCAGTATACGCTATTACTTTACCTCCTCGGAGACATTGATGTTCGATCCAAAAAGACCTAGGGGTCTTTTGTTAGCCTTGTCCTCTTTTTTCGTTTTCGTCGACTTACTAGCGTTTACGGAGAATCCCTGTTCTGTGCACTATTCTTCAACCATTTTGAGTGCACCTCTCATGGTATCGTAAATAGTGTCCAAGAACTTACCATTCAGTATTATCGTTATGTCATCTGCATACCTTGCTGGAGTAGGGAATCGACCATGATGTTCCAAAGGATGGGCGATATTACGCCCCCCTGTGGATATCCTTTGACTACCTTACCTCTGAGTCTGTAAGTCCCGTTTTGAAAGTTTATGGCCTTTTTCCTCATATTGCTGTCCACCCATGTATAATGGTTGGGCTTACTTCACGAGTAGCAAGGACCATCCTTAGTTTATCACAACCAACCTTATCGAAGGTAACCTTTTCCAAATGGATCATCTGATCTAAAGCTTCTAGTAAAATGCACCTTCATCAGGTATTTCAGCGAATCTCCGATTGTCTTTGTAAAGGATCCATTCGTTTTACAAATTAATCCCAACTGTGAAACCGGGTCCTTTGATGTAATCTTCTGTAATCTACATACATACATCGAACATATCTTGCATATTTCAACAGAATTCCTTCCTCGTTTTGCTTTTACGGTTGCGCAGTCTTCTTCTTACGGTTACGAGTCTTCTTCAACTTCCCTTTTTTTTAAACTTAAATTCGTCCCTATTAATTCCTTCTATAAATTCTTAGACTTCTTCAATCTTATTATGGAGAAAATAATACGAGCTGCTGATATACGACATAATGACACTATCTTCAACAAAAGTGTCATGCTGTTAGCGTATGCGGACGATATTGACATAATCGGCATGAACACGCGAGCAGTCAGTGCAGCATTCTTAGAGTTGGAAAGAGAGTCGCGTCGGATGGGTCTTACGGTGAACGAGTTCAAGACGAAGTATCTAGTGTCAACAAACAAAGAGTCCCGGCATCTTGAACAGCACGTCACTGTTCACAACTACGTTTTGAAGTAGTAAGGGACTTTGTCTATCTTGGAACCAGCATTAACAGCAGTAATGACGACAGCCTGGAGATCATGCGTAGGATAACTCTTGCTAACAGGTGTTACTTTGAGCTGAGTAAACAATTGAGAAGTCGAGCCCTCTCTCGAAGAACGAAAACTACACTCTACAAGTTTCTCATCATGCCTGTCCTAGCATATGGTGCTGAAGCCTGGATAATTTCCACCTCGGATGAGCGAATGCTTGAAGTTTTCGAGAGAAAAGTCCTACGCAAGATCTTTGGGCTTATTTGCGTTGGTGGCGAGTACCGAAAAAGGTACAACCATGAGCTGTACGAGCTGTATGCCGATATTGACATAGTAAAACGCAGCAAAATCCAGCGGCTGTTGCCGAGCGAATGGAAGAACACGCTCCAGCTAAGAAGGCGTTATATTCGGAACCCGCTGGAGGACGACGCAGAAGAGGAAGACTTAACCTCCAGTGGAAGGATCAAGCACTGGGGAACCTGACGGCGCTTGGAATTTCTAACTGGCGCCAGCTAGCAAAGAACAGAGATGGCTGGCGAAGCATGTTATTTTCGGCCCAAATCGATATTCGGTTGTTATGGCCACATAAGTAAGTAAGTAAGTATAAATTCTTAGATTATGGCTGAACTGATAGCCCTCCCCTGATACTCAACATCTGCGGTTATTCTAGGCTTCTGAAACCTTCCTGGCAGTAATTCCTCAAGAACGCCACAGTACTTTGTACAATCCGTTCGCTTCGGCACCATTACCATTCTACTGTCTTTCTTATATCGGTTAGTCTATCCACAAACCTCTAATCCAAAACCCTGTCCGAAATTTGGGCATTCGCTAGGGTAACATCAATAACCTCGCAATGTCGAGCGTCAGCAAAGGCCAGTTCTGCTCCCCTATTGGTAACTTGTAGACTAAATATTTCTATAAATTCGAGTAGACACTCTCTTCTATAGTTGTCATTCCTGCTGCGCCACACAGAACTGTGCCAATTGGCATCGCAGCTTAAGATCATACCAATCACCCTTATCATCACAGAATCTCACCAGAGCTTCCACCACTCTTTTAGGTGGTCCCTCTGAAGAATCGTATGGAAGATATTCTTATGCTATCATAAATGAACTCGCACCATCACCTAATCTCACGACTGGGAGACCTGGTGAGCATAAGTTAGACATTAAAATTGCAAGTATCCCTTTCTAACTAAAATGCAAGTCCTTAACTTCCCCCTTGTTTGTGGATAGAACAAGGAAGTCTTTTGTGCAGATAGACTTTTCCATGAAGAATCCAGAGTTCTTGCACTAGTGCAATTTCAAGCTCATCATCATCGAAGCTCAGCATCATCATTGCTGATGCCACTTTGTTGTGATGAATATTGAATTGATACACATTTAGGGATTACTGGCGCAGGACCGTCTGCCGCCCTAATGGCTTCTTGCTATTAGCTCCACGGCAGGAGCTGCGTCAGACTCCTAATACTGCATCCTTTCGAAATTTGACGACGGCGCAGTTCGAGAGCGCAGTTTAGTCTCCCCCTGCGATCTTGATGGCCTCCGCATCCTTCTTGGGACACATCACGGTGAGTTCTACACATACCAACCCAAGAGTAAGAATTTGCTTATTGTGATAATAAAAGTCATTGAACCTGATATGAAAATAAACGATATTCTCGACGCCCTACAAAAAGAAGGATTTAAAGTACGATTGGTGTACAATATATGTAGCAAGAACAAAACTCTACTCTACTACAGAATTGAGCTAGAGCCAGAATATGTGGCTTTAAAGAAAGGGGAAGTTCATTCTACTTATAGTATACGCTATGTGTTACACCGGAAATTCACTGTAGAAGAACCCCGTAAGTGGCTGGGTCCAGTTCAATGCGCTAATTGCCAGGAATTTGGACACACAGAGAAATATTTTACACTGCCAAGTGTATGTGTTATCTGTGGTGACCTACATGAGTGTCAATTTTGCACCAAGCCAAAGGAGTAAAAAATGCAGTAACTACATACTGAGCTATTTACTGTCCACCCAGCTCTAGTATTGATGAGGAGCAATACAAACAAATTTTTAGTACCCTCGGTTTAAAATATATAGCTGCTGGAGATATTAATGCAAAGGATATCCACTGGGGCTCACGTTTACTAACTTCTAAAGGAAGAAAGTTGTTGTTAGTGGTAAATGCGATGGACTTGACTTTTTATCCTATAGAAACCCCACATATTGGCCATTAGGTAGACGTAAGACTCAAGACCTTATTGATTTTGAATCACTAAAGGGTTGAAGAATATACACTCCCTTCCTCTCCCTGCATTCCTCTTTGCAGCTATCTTCCGACTATGCTCCCACGATAATAACCCTTGTCTTTGAAAACTTTCATAAAAAAAAGGGAAGAAGCAATCTTCACTATAAGCCTATAGACTGGCTCAAGTGTAAAATGTATAACAGCTTACAAGTCAATATTAAAATTTTTCTCAAATCAGAACAGGAAATAAGCTCAGATATTTCTGAATCACCAGAGCTGCTATCCCAATCAGGGAAAATAGCCACACACTATATTAAACAATCAATCCGGCAATAATGTACCCCCCAAGACGTTCTAGAGCTCCTTTCTGAAAAAAATATATAAGGCGTGAATGACAAAAGTATAGATCCTCATCTCTGAAAAAGAAGCTCTAGTAAATGCGTGAAAATGACATTCTTTTATTGAAAGAAAAAAAAAACAGCAAATCCATGTCACAAATACAGTTTAGAGTAATGCTTTGTGAAGAACTATTATGAACATCTGATACCAATTCAGAAGACGATGAAGATCAAAGTAAAGGATTTCCGAAAATTATTGGAAATGTTATAAGGTATAAAGATTCTAAACATCTACGTTGTGGTGTCTGTCACAAAACAACGGAATTCATGTGTGCAAAATGTAATAAGCACATGCATCCAAAATGTTTCAGCCAATATTCGTTGCATGCCAGTAGAATTAATTTCTGTTATAAATAGACCAGCGTACTATTTTTCATACAGGGCGTAACATCAGACCGAGCGGAAATATTAAAAAACATTTTTTATTAATTGCTCCAAAAATAAAACAAAATTTACAAGCGCTTCTGGTACATGTACCAAATGTACCAATTCGAATCTCAAGTTCTGTCTCTGTTGTTACCTATTTAAAAAAAAATTGATGTAAAAGTTATTGTTAAAAATTTATAGATTTTTGAATTAAATTGGCTATATATTTATTAATTTTACTTTTAGTTTATTTTTGCTTTAGTTTAGTTCAATTATCTCCTCTACATAATAATTTTTAATAATTTATTTTTTTGTAACCATATTGAAAAATATTATACTACTTACTTACTTACTATGGTGGGTGCCGTAGCTCAGTGGTTAGTGCGTTGGCCTTCTGATCTATAGGTCGTGGGTTCAATCCCCGGCTGAAGCATAATAAAATTTGATATCGAAAAGATTTTTCCTTCGAACGGTACCCACCTACCGGCAAGAATTGGTAATTTTTCCAGCAGTAACAATTTGCCAAAAATTCTTCTTAAAAAAGAGCTCTGTGGCAAAATTAAGTTAAAGTGATTGCACAAGGGTTCTGCCGACCGGAACGGGCTAATATAAGTAGGTCCCTTCTAATGCTGTCCAAATTTAACAAGCACAACAGCTTTGGAAAAGAAGCTCGGTGGTATCACAATGGGCCTTTCTGGCCAAGTGTGTCCTCTCAGAGAGAGGGCAGCTCCATAACCCAACCTAACCTACTTATGTGGCCATAACAACCGAATATCGATTTAGGCCGAATATAACATGCTTCGCCAGCCATCTCTGTTCTTCGCTAGCTGGTCAGGTTCTCCAGTACTTGGTCTTTCAGCCGGAGGTTAGGTCTTCCTCTTCTGCGTCGTCCTCCAGCGGGTTCCGAATACAACACCTTCTTAGTTGGAGCGTGTTCTTCCATTCGCTCGACATGACCTAGCCAGCGCAGCCGCTGGATTTTGATGCGCTTTACTATGTCAATATCGGCATACAGCTCGTACAGCTCATGGTTGTACCTTATTCGGTACTCGCCACCAACACAAATAGGTCCAAAGATCTTGCGTAGGACTTTTCTCTCGAAAACTCGAAGCATTCGTTCATCTGAGGTGGAAATTGTCCAGGCTTCAGCACCATATGTTAGGGCAGGCATGATTATAGACTTGTAGAGTGTAGTTTTCGTTCTTCGAGAGAGGGCCCGACTTCTCAATTGCTTACTTAGCCTAAAGTAGCACCTGTTTGCAAGAGTTATCCTACGCATGATCTCCAGGCTGTCGTCATTACTGCTGTTAATGCTGGTTCCAAGATAGACAAAGTCCCTTACTACTTCAAAAGCGTAGTTGTGAACAGTGACGTGCTGTCCAAGATGCCGGGACTCTTTGTTTGTTGACACTAGATACTTCGTCTTGCCCTCGTTTACAGTAAGACCCATCCGACGCGAATCTCTTTCCAACTCTGAGAATACTGCACTGACTGCTCGCGTGTTCATGCCGATTATGTCAATATGGTCGGCATACGCCAACAGCATGACACTTTTGTTAAAGATAATGTCGTTATGTCGTAGATTAGCAGCTCGTATTATTTTCTCCATAATAAGTTTGAAGAAGTCGCACGATAACGAATCCCGTTCGATATTAAACGGTGCTGAGAGGTTCTTCCCAATTTTCACTGCATAACTTCTGTTTAACAAAGTCGAATGAGCTTTGCAGGAATACCGAACTCAGACATTGTTGCGTAGAGGTAATCCCTTCCCGGACTGTCAAAAGCGACTTGATAATCAAGAAATAGATGGTGTGTGTTGATCTGTTTTTCTTGGGTCTTCTCCAGGATTTGGCGCAGTGTGAAAATCTGGTCGATGGTACATTTACCAGGTCTGAAGTCACACTGATAAGGTCCAATCAGGTTGTGGAGCATGGGCTTCAATCTTTCACACAATACGCTCGAAAGGGCCTTGTATGTGATGCTCCTTTCTTATGTGCGGGACAGAGAACACAGAATCTCCAATCAACGGGCATGCTTTCATCCGACCATATGCTGCTTATGAGCTGGTGCATGCAGGCGAGCAGCTCATCGCCTCCGGTCTTAAACAACTCGGCAGGCAGGCCATCAGCACCTGCAGCTTTGTTGTTCTTCAGCCTTAAAATAGCCGTTTCAACCTCGTCATAGTCGGGTGGTGGAACATCAACACCATCATCTGTAATTAGGGTTATCGGGCATTCCCCTCCACTGGCGGAATTGTTCGTAGCATCGCCATTCAGTAACGTGGAGAAGTGTTCCCTCCATAGGCTCAGTACACTCTGGACATCCGTAACCAGATTCCCATTTCCATCACGACAAGAAGAGGCTCCGGGATTTAAACCTCCACTTAGGCGCTTGATCTTTTCAAAGAATTTTCGAGTCTCATTCTTGTCGGTACACATCTCTATCTCCTAACACTCATGTCTATCTAACTCCCTCTTCTTGCGCCTGAAAAGATGTCTCTCTACACTCCTTTTCTCTCTATACCGCTCCTTAACAGCTCGCGTTGCGCCTGCACGCAGGGTTTTTCTGTAGGCGGCATCTTTCTCTGCGGTAGCGTCGCGACACTCCTGATCATACCACTCATTCCTCAGAGACCGGTAATAACCGATTACCTCCTGGGCAGCAGTAGTCATGGAGTGGGATATATGTGTCCACCGTGCGCATGTATCATCAAGTGGGGGAGTATTCTGCATAAGCAGATCCGATAGTCGAGTGGCAAATGCATGTCTCGTCTGATCGCAGCTTATTGACGTCGAGCTTTCTCTGTATTGGGCTTCGTTTGTTATTTGCGACACATAAACGTGTGCGCACTTTAGCTGCAACAAGGTGTAGTCGATGTTGGCACCACGGATCGATTTCACGTTTGTTTTGACAGCTTTTTTTTCGATTTGCCACCTGATTTCGATAAATTTCCGATAAAAATTAGGTAATTCAAAATTAATTATTTACTAATAAAGCAATTCGTTCTCAAATTTTTGTATGGCGAACTAAGTAATTCGGTACGTGATTGGAGTGCGAATCACGAATCAGAGACCGAACAATGTAATTGGAGTGCCGTGGGATATCCTATAAGTTATTTCAGTTATTTCATCATTTCCGTGAATTCGAAACTATTGTAAAAAAAGTTAAAATGAAAAAAAAAACATGTAAAATGATTATCCACACAATTATATATAAGTTAAAAACTTTGTATGGGTGTACTTGGTTAGCTATATTAACATAGATGGACCCATTTATTAAAAAAGAAACAATTTTTACTATGAAAATTAATTTAAATGAGTTTAAGGAGATTTCATTACACCACTTCTTGGAGATGATGTCGCTCGAGTGGTCGCTCTGACCTCGAATGGCGAAATTTGCACATTTGTAATCCGAGTCGATGTTGGCACGATAGATCGATTTAATTTCCATCACACTGGAAGCCTGTCTTCCGTCATTCACTATGTGACCAATTTGGTTTTTGGTTGGCTGATCTTTAAGTCTCCGACTTTGATGTAGTAACGAGGGCTGCGTCCAGAAGCTTCTTCGAGGCGTTAAAAGAAGCTCTCTTTTGTTCCATCGTTATTTTCGTTCGCCGGACTACAGGAATTTACTTTTATGTACTGAAGTACGTATTTCCCCTTTCTATGTATTTTCGTGCACACAAATATGGTAACTCCATAGCATACGTTTTATGTGTTTGAAAATAAGAATGGACGAATGTTTATATTGGCAGCATAAAACATAAAACCATTCTAAAAGTCTACCTACTCATTTAATAAACTTCCCACGAGTGGGTTAACAAACGCAAACAGCTTTACGTTATCTGTTGAGTTATATACAACGTTATCGTATTAATACAGCGTCTTTCAACGGGAGGTGTCATTTTAAATTAAATAAAAAACCCAATATTTTTGTAAAAAGGTGTAATAATTTTATTTTTATCCAAAGTACAAGGTCTGAGGTTAGTAATGGAACACAATATTTGCAAAATGTCCGTCGTGACTCTTCTTGCATATGGCCATTCTTTTGTTGTAAATGTCATTACATTTTCGAATAATTGCGGCTGTACCTTGTGAATAACAGCTCTAATAAGGTCTTTAAGTCCTTCAATATTTGCTGGATCGTTGGCGTAGACTCTATCTTTAACGTAGCTTCAAAGAATAAACTCAAATGGTGTTAAATCGCACGTTCCACTCATGGCGGCCACTCAAAGTCTCCATTTCAAGAGATCACACGTCCAGGAAATTTTTCACGCAATACAGCCTGGTATTTGGCGCCGTCCTGAAAATAAACGTCGTCCACGTCCATAGCATCCATTTCAAGTCAGTCAACATCGTTCTGTCATGCAATCCAGTCGCACCAGTATCATTTTCAAAAAAAAATATGGCTCAATGACACAACCACTCTAAACACCGTAACAAACTGTCACTCATTGTGGATGGAGAGGTTGTTCGACCATTTGTCTTGAGTTTTCGGAGACTCAGATGCGACAGTTTTGCTTATTCATAATAATTTTGTTTGAGAAATCATGATCTTCTTCATGCACTTCCAGCACCCAATCATAGAATTCACGGCGTTTTCCGTGGTCTAAAGGCTTCAATCTTGTGTCAACTGCACCTTATAAGTATGCAAGCCAAGATTTTTATGCTAAATACGGTGCAAAGCCACACTCTCAGCTTCAGCTGCGATATTTTCAGTTGACCCAGCTAGACAGGCACGAGTTGGAGTCTCTACATCACTAACTTGTCCGAGATGTTGGAATTTATTGATTAATTTTACTATAGCTGTGCTAGAAGGCGCTGGATGATGCCGAAAAACACTATTCACGATATTTTCACCGTATTTGTAGTGAATTTTCAATGTGTTGTGTGAGCGTGTATCGATTCATATCTGAAAATCAAACAGTTGTATATAGACACCTGAAAAAAAATTGGGAAATTTAAAATGACACCTTTTGTGGAAATACCCCGTATTTTTGCATACAAATGACAATTGTCATTTTACGTATGAATGTAGAAAAAGTTCAAATTTTTTCCGTTTAAATACTTTTGCGCGCGAGTCACGGTGCCCTCTGAACCAACGTATGTTTTATAATGATTGATATTTTTAATTTTCACATTTATGAATTTACATAAAATATGAAAGGGGAAGGAAGAATAAGAATACAAAAATCATGGTGTAATAAAACTAAGATTATATCATAGGAAGGATGTTTGTTGTAATTTTTACAATTTCGGTGGTCTTACTGCTCTACAACACACAGCATTGGCATATATAGTTGTTTGAGCTTCATATTAATTATTAACATTTTTTTATAACAAATTGAGAACTTTTTGTACAATTTTAAACATTTTTTAACCAAAAAGACATGAGAATTGAAAAACGTTGAAAAGATTTAGATTCAATCTTCCCGTTGAAGCGTAAAGTCGAGTTTTATTAAACAAAGAACTCGCCTATAGAGTTAATCCCATGAGATCGCGTGTTTTCTACTTTTCTGCCAAAAGCGCACATACGCGTAAGCGTCAATTGGAGTTCCACCTTTAAATTTAATGCTTCAAGGAAAAAATAAAAAAATTTAAAAAAGCTTTCTGAAAATGTGACCAATTACTTTAGCTAAGTACTGTTTGCCGAAGAATCAGTAACAAATATTTGACGCGCACATATATTTTAATACAATCGCACAAATTGAATACATTGACGCTGGGCATAGCTGCTTTAAATGCAAAAAACGTTAAAGGTAAATAAAAAGTTTGTTAAAACAAGTTTGTCGTATTCATGTTGTAATCTTATTTTCGTGTTAATATACCATATGTAATTTTAACCACATCTCTTATTAAAATGAACTGATATTAACTGATGTCTATGTACATACTGATAATGAGAACATATTAAACGTGTGATTATTGCATTTATTTATAGGGAATCCTTGGAAGTGGCTTTGCTCTCAAGGTACAGCAGCAACAACGACAAAAACATATGATACGAAGACGACAACCGGCAGCTACGTTAATACAGGCATTATGGCGCTGCTATGCGGCTGACGAACACTCTTGTTCAACCGCAACATGGAAAATACATGAAGTGCCTTTACCAAGTCCACCCGCGTCGTAAGTTGATTCTTTTATTTATTTTCAAAATCAGTGCTCCTATGATTAATTGATTAATAACTGCCATATACCTTTAGTATACATACGAGTATGTATTTAAAAACTTATCGAAAAAAACACCCTGAAATTTATCCTTATACAATATATGAAAAAAGGGCTACTCCATTAATATCACTTATCATAATGAGTACTTATGTGCATGTGTAACATGTATTTTATTTTACTTTTACAGTTCTGAATATTGAGATAGGTAATTTAAGAGTTTAATTGAATATAGGTACGATTTAAATTAAAATCCAAAAAGAATTCGCTACAAAATTTATATCACTTTAATAAAAAAAATAAAATTAATAAATATGTTGCACTTATAAGCCTTCAAGGGCTCTTTGCGTGTTATATTAGAAGGGATCTACTTATTTTAGCCGGTTCCGAACAGCAGAACTCTTGCGACATCACTTTTTCTGAGTTTTGCCATAGGCTTCTTTTGGAAGTTTTTTTCAGGGCAAATTTTTAATGCCGGAAGAATTGCCAATTGCTTGCCGACTTGTGGGTAGAAAAATCTTCCGATTTTAAATTTGTTATGCTTCAGCCGGGGATTGAACCCACCACCTACAGATCAGAAGGCTAACACACTAACCACTGAGCTACGGTAATTTTAATCTCACACACTCATTGATAGTTATCATTTAGACAATCACTTATACGGAGGGACTAACAAAAATTTGGTAAATTAATGATATTTTGTGTGATTTTGAAGAATTAAAAAATAATACATGTTTTGTAGTAATCTATCAATATTGGTGGGAATTCCGCCAACAACGTCATAAGAAATTCGACATGCAATTTTCTACGGATTTCGACGTCAACTTAAGTCCATAGAAATTTTAAGTGAATTCCAAATAGCATATGGAACGAATGATCTTAAGACCATTTGTAAGATTAAAGATTGGACATTTTCCCGTGGAGGACGAGCCTTGCAAAGGAAGGCCAAAATCTTCGACCGACTAGATAAATGTGACTCTGGTTATGGAAAAATTGACGAAGATCCACGAATGACACAACAAATGATAACCAGTGAATTGCACTTAAATGCTATGACTGTATTTCAAATATTGCGGAATGATTTACAATACACCAAGAAATCTGCTCGATGAGTCCCACAAATGTTGAATGATAGTCAGAAAGAAGATCGAGCTCGTTTTGCTCAATATTTTCTAAGGAAATTCGAAAACGGAGAGTCTATCAATTTCAGTATGATCGCAACAGGTAGCGAAGCTTAGTTTTACAAGTACGACCCGGTCACTAAACAGCAGTTAATGGCATGAAGCTAAACGGAAGCAAATCCACCTGTTAAAGCAAGGCAACAAAAGTCAACAATGAAAGTGATGATTGCGGTTTACTTCACTAGAGCAAGAATTGTAGCTGTTATTCCCCTAAATACTTGTCAGACAGTAACTGCGAAATGGTTTACTGAGGACTACATACCAAAAATGTTAGAAAATTTATTGGGTAACAGAAACAAATAGGAACTTCGCCGCTACTTTTTGCACCATGATAATACGTCAGCTCACACTGTTAAAATGACAAGCAACTTTATAGTGCTTCCTGGCATCGAAGAAATTCACCCATCACCATATTTCCCGGATCTGGCGTCTTGTGATTTTTGGTTATTTTCAAACGTTCCGAAATATTTATGGGGAAATGCCTTTGGTAACAATGCAGAGATAATCAATGCGGTTAACGTAGAACTTAACAAGCTACAAAAACGTGATTTTGAGAATTGCTTTGGTCAGTGGATCTACAGATTTAAAAAAAGTATTGAAATTAATTGTGATTATGTAGAAAAGTTAAAAAATACTGAAGATGAAAAGTAACAAATTGTAAAATAATTTCCGCGTGCAGCAGCACACACGTGATAGAAATACAAATTCTTAAAAAATTCAAATCAGCTATTAACACTACCTCGTATGAATTCACCTTGGATTTAGTCAGAAATAGTACGAAGTCATTACCGTATATACATTTACAATAGTTTTAGTACTTTTTCAAAACGAAAGTAGCACAGTACGAATACGGTCTTGTCAAACGGACGTGTTTACCTTAAGCTCGTAAAATCTTAATGTCAACTAGTATCCACGGCTGCAAATTGCTTCAAACAGCCGCTTGGCATGTGTCTGATAGCCTTCCCGAGCTGATAAGCCACCCGCGTGGGCGATTGGTGTGAGATTGTGTACATTTCAACATTATCGAAAATAGAAAATATTAAATATCCTTTGCAAAGAAAAGCGCGTCAAATTAGAACAAAATCACTCAATTTTAACAAACAGTAAAATCAAAAGTGCCATAAAGTGCAAAACGCACTTTGGGTATTACAACTGTAAATGCTTGAACT
This sequence comes from Megamerina dolium, assembly GCA_963854835.1. Lineage (NCBI taxonomy): Eukaryota > Metazoa > Arthropoda > Insecta > Diptera > Megamerinidae > Megamerina > Megamerina dolium. The sequence continues at coordinate 68,913,149 of OY978525.1, forward strand.
GCATTATCGACACGAAATAAAACTGTGTTCCTTAAAAAGGAAATACCAACTAAAAACGTTAAGCTGAATCTTCTCCTGAAGTGGCCAATCTAAGCAGACCTATTGTTAAAGAAAATGTTTACCCTAAAGAAAAAGCTGTTACTAATGAAATAGCTCGGCCACCCCCTTTTGTCATCAATGGCATAAACGACTTTTAAAAATTGGATGCTCGACTTATCGCAACTATAAAACACAAGCTCTTTGTAAGACTTATAAACAATGGTTCATATAGAGTGTCCACTTTTAACTCTTTTGACTACAGATCTACATATTACAAAGCTACTAAATCATGAAAATATCTCCTGGTTCAGCTACGGAGATAAGCAAACTAGATCAATAAGAGTTATAGTTAAAAATCTTCACCACTCGTGTGATCAAGAATCAATTATATGCGACTTAAACAGCCAAGGTCTAAAAGCAATAAGTGCAACAAACAAACTCAAATGGTAAACAAAAGAACCTCTTGATATGTTCCTTTTGTCATTTGATTCAACTGAAAATGTGAAGAAAATCTACGAAATATAAAGTATCCTTAACACAATTGTAAAGATTGAACCAATAAAATCGTCAAATATAATTCCTCAATATAAAAAATGCCAATCCTTTGGACACACAAACAATTTCTGTGTTTCACACCACGATATGTTAAATGCGCCGGCAAACATTTCACTTCTGAGTGCCAAAAGACAGTATCCGATAAACCAAAATGTTGCAATTGTGGCGAATCGCGCCGAGCCAACTATCGTGGTCGCTAAATAAAATAAGATTGAATAAGATTGAAGAAGATTGAAAAAGAAAGCTGATAAATTAAAGGCAGGCGAAAATAATCATGCTGCTGTAACAAAAAATAAATCCATCTCTGCTGGGCTCTCTAGCGTCAGAGCAGTCAATTACGCCCAAAGAGTGAAGGAACCAATTCAAAGTGATGAATCACATAGCAACAACGCATTATTAATTATCTTAGCAAAATTAAATAAGCAAGAAGAGACATTTAAAGCTCTCGAACTGCGTCTGAGCGCGCTATTGCACAATATGCAATTTTTATATAATGACTAATTCTTTTGTTTGTTTTGTTTTTATGGATTGCGAATGGTCTAACTAAATATAAAAATGAACTTGAAGTTGTATTAAATAACGAAAACATTGATATCGGTTTAATCACACGAAACTCATTTTACTACGCAATCGCATATAAAATTTAAAAACTACACTCTTCACCATGCTATACATCCCGCTAATTGCGCTAGGGGTGGCAACGCCATCATAATTAAAAACTCCATAAAAGATCACTTACAAGAAAAAATAAGCACAAACGAATTTAAAGCTACTTCCGTTTTCGTGGAAACTTTTAAACAACCGCTGAATTTAACTGCTTTATATAGTCCTCCCAGGCATCAGTTGAAGTCCGAAGACTACTTATCTCTTTTCAACCGATTTCAAGGATGTTTCATAATTGGAGGTGACTTCAATACAAAAAAAAAAGTTTTGGGGCTCAAGACTTACCACAGCAAAAGGAAGGGAAATGTACAAAGCCATGTACCTCGCAGCTTGTAATTCAATTTTAACTGGTAAACCAACATACCATCGAACATTAGCAAAGTTCCAGATCTAATCGGTTTTTTCATTTATAAAAACATTCCAGCATCTCACTTATTTATCACAGAAGGCTTTGACTTGAGCTCTGATCACTCACCAGTGCAGCTCATAGTGTCGCAAAATCCAACACTAACCCATAACACACCCAAAGTGGCAAATACATGCACGGACTGGAATAATTTCAGCTGCAGCTTGTACATTTACGCAAGATTGACTACAATGCTACTAGCGAGCAACTTGATGACGCAGTTCTCCACATCGCTCAGCAACTGCAAATGGCAGCATGGAACAGTACACCAACACCAAAACTGCAAACTCTACGCGGTTAAAAATACCCACCTTACATCTTAAATATGATTACGGAAAAACGGAAATTACGGAAACGTTGGCAAGTAACCAGATGTCCGTTAATAAAGTCGCAACTAAAAAATTACACACAACAATTAAATCATACAAAAATAACACTTACATATAATAGTTTTCTGATGATCCTCACGGCAGACAAAAATACTGAATACTCACTGTGGATGGCGACCAAATCATTTAACACGCCATGCAGCACTCTGCCCTAGTGAAAATCAATGAGACTCAGTTGGCTAAAAGAAATGCTGAAAAAGCGAATCTGTATGCTGAGCACCTCGAAAAGATCTTCAATCCAAATGAAGGCCAAGATATTATTGATATAAGTACGAATCGGCCCGAAGAGCACACCGAAATTACTCAGGTCACTCCAGAGGAAGTGAATGGATAATGAAACTCAAGAAATCTCCTGCTTTCGTCTTGATAACGACTGCAGTTCTTCGAAACTTACCAATAACTGCATCATCTACCTGTCCGATTTAATTAATACGTTCTTCCGTTTGAGGCATATACTCATATATTGGAAATTCGCAGAAGTAATTATGATACCCAAACCGGAAAATCACCCAACGACGTATGTTCATATAGGCCAATATCCCTATTTCCAATCATGTCGAAGCTACTTGAAAAACTACTGCTACGACATTTATTACCAATAATCGAGAGGAGAGAATTGATTCCTACTCATCAGTTTTGCTTCAGGAAGAAGCACTCAACAATCGATCGAATACACATAGTTGTAAATGCTATTGAATCAACGGTGGAAGAAAAAAAAGTGTGTTGTGTTGTCTTCCTAGATGTATCGCAAACCTTCGATAAGGTTTGGCATGAAGGATTACTGCAAAAAAATAGGGCGTTATTGTCTACACAATACTGTGAACTGCTTTCATCGTATCTTGACGACAGGTACTTTAGTGTAAAATACGAAGATGCCCACTCATCTCTAAAAAAGATAAACGCAGGCGTCCCACAGGAAAGCATTCTTGGGGCTATACTACATATATATACTGTATACATATGACCTACCCTCGGCAAAACAAAAAGTAACAGCAACATTTGTAGATGATACAGCGGTTCTAGCAATGGACCACAATATAGAAGACGAAACTGCTAAATTACAGGAAACAGTCAATCAAATTGCTTCATGGGTAAAAAAATGGCGCATCAAGTTAAACAAAGATAAATGTGTACATATAGTCTTCTCACTAAAATATTCTAACTATGTACCAATTTATAACGATGTCACAAAAATTCCACTCGCCAATGAAGCTAAATACTTGAGTATTACACTCAACGGGAAGAGCTTGACTTAAAACTAAGCAAATTCTATCGACAGGCACTCTAAACCGTCAGTCTACAACAAACTAATGGTTTATAAACAAATTCTGAAAACGGTTTGGACTTATGGCATACAATTTTGGAGTTGTGCCAACAAGCAACAACACTGCAACAATCCAACGCTTTCTAAGTAAAGTGCTACGATGCATCGTAAATGCTCCATATTTCATCAGAAACACCGATCTCCACCGTGACCTTTGGCATACCAACAGTTGACGACGTGGCTAACCAGAATGCCGTTGCTCACAGACAATGTTTGAAAGCACATGTCAACGTTACTGCATCCAATCTTCTGCAGGCGGTTGCACTACCTAAACGGCTAAAAAGGAAAACAGCAGCAGACCTAATGGACAGTGACAGACAGCGACTCGTTAATAAACTTGAAAAAACAGATACGAAAGCGAATAAAAAGGAACAGTTCTTCCTTCTCTTATGCCCATCTTCCCGCTGATCCACTGACAAAAAAAAAATTTACATAAGATATATTTACATAATGTATTTACAAAAGATATATTAAAAAAATTATTTAGTATAGAAAATGTAAGGTTATAATGGATTAATTATTATTAATCTGTAGGTTCTTCCTCTAACTTTTCCAATTGTTTTGAGTTAACTAGCTGTTCCTCTAATAACTTTCTCGCAATACTAGATACGGTAATTTTCTTTTTTAATATATTGAATAACTTAATAATAACTCCGTGTTTAGTCACACTGGTGTAACAAGAAAACCAAAACCAAGCTTTCTACTGTCAATAAGCTATTGAAAAAAATTCTCCTTACAATTAACTATTGACAAAAATAAAAATCTTTCTGAAATATTCTCTATTTTTCGTTTTTGAATTTAGGTAGTTGTTCATTTTTGCAACTGCCAATTTGGTTTTTAACTACCCATTTTCGGAACAACTACCTGTTATTGCAGGCTCTGCTACAAACATAAATATGAATCTTAAATTGATATGTTAAAGTTGGTGCAATTAATAATGCTAAATATTTAATTTGATTTAGGCGAACTTCATCTAGTTTTAAGCAAAACGCTTCTTTTGTGGCACGGCTTCCTACAATAAGGCGGCATAAAAGCCAAACAATGCAATCACCGGTTGAGGACAGAAATGTAAGACCTCAACACCCACCAATTAGAACAACCAGATATACGCATACAATGCGAGACATGAATGCATCCGTTGAAAATTTAGGTAAGTTATTAAGACACGATCGGTTAAATACCAGAAATTGCATGAGTTAATGGTATATTGGAGTTAAGAACAAAGTAAAACGTAAAATTTACAAGTTACACACACAAATTATCAATGTCCTAATAAATTCTATCGGTTAGGGGCAAGCCTTGTGACTTGATCGGTACCCACTAGAGGGCTGTATCAAATTTTCGATTTTTACAATTTCCCTTTTACACATTTTTTCACAAAAAAAAAAACATTATTTAAATCACGCTGTATAATTATATGGGTTTCAAACGAAGTTGCGCATAAATCGTACTTTAAAATTTGTTAGAAGGAAAAATGAAAGAAAATAAATTTCTTAATTTATCCTTGATTCTCCTCCGAGAAAACCCATATTCTAAAAAAATCCACGTTAAAAGCTGCCATGTTTTCTCTGAAACACAAAAAATTTTAATTTTTCGATTTCTATTGTTGTAAATTAAAAAAACCCAAATATAACTACCAGTTATATTTGGGTTTGTTATACCAACAACCACAATAACAGCAGGAATAATTCATAATCTCTACACCCATCATCACCTTCACAACATCTCATATCACATGGAGCAAGTAGCTCACGTTTAAAAATTTTCAGCCTGAAACTTTCCAGTTCACTTAAAAATGTATCTAATGGCTAAATGATGACAAAGAATAAACCATTTTTATGAACACATATTATTGAATATCGAAATACTAATAAAATTATACGTGTTATACGTAAAATATACACTTTACAGCATCGATGCCACACTAATGCCGCCAAAATATATGTATGTAGTAGTGTTTTCATTTAGAGATACTCAGCGGCAATATGCTAGGCATAGTAAGGGAAAAATCAGTGGATTTTATTGGAATCGGACATACATTTTTTTTTTAACAGATCTTTGAATTTAGAAATGTTGGCTAAAAAAATCTAGTTTTGTTGAAGTAAAACGTGATTTTTAAAAATAATACATTTTTTACTGCGTATAATTTAATTTTTTTAGATAATCTCTCATGGGCTATTCAACATCACTTTCGTGACGAGGATGGCATGTAGAACTCCATAAATAATCTAGCCCTATCTTGTTTTTATTGTTAGCCTCCCGGTATTTCAGAGGTATTGCCACATTTTTTTTGTTCAATCCAAATATCATTTACGAAGAAATGTCAAAAACAGATGCCCATCATTTCATCAGGATTTACCTTTTGTGTTAGTAAATCTAGGCCTTCAACTGAACGCACGTCAACGAGCAAGTATATTTCATCGTACTTTTCTTTTGGCGACGCTTTCCAATAATTGAGACTGTCCAGCAAAGGTACAACTTTTTTTACTACCCTGCAATTAAAGATCGTGCGAAATACATTTCACAATAAGCGTTGGTCCAGAGACATCCTCCAAAAGGCACACAAGTTGACAGATTTGTATTTTCCGTGTATAGTTTTCGATTAGTGCATATTCATTCCTTTTCTTCAGACAACGACGATTCATTTTCGCTCAGTCTTAGGCTTTGCTTCATCGTCTTCGTTAAAATTCAGTAGACGTACTTTGCGCGCTTCACTGACTCTTCAAAGAAGCATTCGCTAAAAAGGAGTAAATTTTAATTAGTCAATGTACGTCTATTATTTTTTCAAAATTTTTCACATTTTTCAACATATTTAAATCTTTATCAATCTCGAAAAAACTTGATGGGGATATCTTTAAAAATTTGTTACATAACAATGGAAAATCTTTCCCTAATAAATGAGATCAAGAATTCGATTATAGCCAAAAATTACCTTACAGTTGGCTGGGGCCGCCGAATTATACTCACATGAAAATACATATATGTAGTTACAGTTGGGTCGCATATATATCTTTTCCTTATATGTCCACTACTTTATATGGGAGCTACATTAAAAAGTAGGTGTGGTGCGCTGGGTTCTCGCAAGTTTATTACAAACGACTATATTAAACTCCGTGCTAAAAAATGCTGTAATATATGATATATATATATATATATATATATATATATATATATATATATATATATATATATATATATATATATATATATATATATATATATATATATATATATATATACTGACATTTGCGAAAATGGATCGCTTAACTATCGCACAACGCATTAAACTTGTAAAAACCTACTACAAAAATGGTGATTCTGCCACAGCCACATATCGTGCTTTAAGAGGAGATTATGGTTTACATAATCGTCCAACTACGCAAGCAATTGGCAAAATTGTGAACAAATATGAAGAGACTGGATCGGTTACAGATATTGTAAGGCCTGTGCATCATCGTTTCGCTCGTACCACCGAAAATATCGCTGCTGTAAGTGAAAGTGTTGCCGAAGACCCGAATGTGTTGATTCCTCGTCGTTCTCAGGAATTAGGACTGTCTTACGGCACATTATGGCGTATTTTGCATTTGGATCTACACCTACATCCATATAAAATCCAGCTCACACAACAACTGAAGCCAGCTGACCATTCACAACGTCGTAGATACGTCGAATGGGTGCTTGAACAACAGGCGGTGGACCGCGATTTTTCGAACAAAATTTTCTTCAGCGACGAAGCACATTTCTCACTCGGAGGGTATGTTAACAAACAAAATTGTCGTATTTGGGGTTCTGAGAATCCTCAAGTAATTGAAGAGAGGCCACTACATCCACAAAAAGTCACTGCTTGGTGCGCTCTTTGGTCCGGAGGTGTGATTGGAACTTACTTCTTCGAAAACGACGATGGAACGACTGTCACCGTCAATTCGGAGCGTAATGGTCATATGATAACCGACTTTTTTTTGCCTGCTATTGAAGAATACGACTTAGAGAATATGTGGTTTCAACAAGACGGTGCCACATGCCACACAACTCGAGCGAATATGGCTTTATTGCAAGAGAAATTTTCTGGCCGCGTAATTTCTCGTCGTGGCGATATCAAGTGGCCACCAAGATCATGCGATTTGACACCGCTTGACTTTTTTTTGTGGGGCTACGCGAAAGACCGTGTTTATGCAGATAGAACTTTAACTCTTGAGCACCTAAAAACCAACATTCGTCACGTTATGGCTGAGATACCGCCCAATATGTGTCAAAAAGTGGTCGAAAATTACCTCAAAAGAATCGATGCTTGCAACAATTCGCGTGGTGGTCATTTAAATGATGTAGTATTTCACACATAATGTCAACGTTCAAACTTTATAATAAAAAAGAAATATCATGATAAAAAATATTTTATATGTGTTTTATTTACATTTACTTTTGAAACCGCAAAATGGATAACCCTTTATATTATGTGTGAGTAATTGCAAAGAGATTAGAATACCAAGTGTAGACGTACAGCATTTCTGCCACTCATTTTTAAGACAATAACCGAGTAAATCCGAATGTCTTCGTATGCTCTACCTAGAATTGCTGCGGACGATGATAAAGCGGTCAACAGTTAACCGATATCAAAATTAAAACTCGCAGTCGTTTGGAATGGCGCATAATTGCGGTGGTAACATTTTTACCACCGACGTTTTTCGGTCGATTTAAATTTATTTCTATTTTTACCGTCCAACTAATTATAGAAACAAAAAGATAAACAAAACAACAACACAGAAGGAAACACCAAACAACAAACATAGTAAAAGGAAACAATTTCTGACATTATAAGGCGCAGCTAAGAGAAATATGTTACAATTGCTCTATCTTCATTATTATACCATGATAACAGGAGTATTCTCGTATTCCAAGTTATCAAAAGTTATTATAAACTATCAAAGTTTTTGCGTTCTCGTACTCCAAAAACTTGCAAAGTAGGGGAAATTGAGAGAGAAAAATTACATTTCAGTTTAAGGGGAAGTTGAAAAATTTTACTGGATAAATTTGTACTTGTAGAAACTTGCAAGTTAGAAAAACAGCTGATCGCAAACAAACGGAACAAACAAGCAAACGAACAATTGCAATTTACTTAGTGAGATATCAGCTGTTCGTGAAACTTGCAGGTTTTTCCTGGTTTTGTCATGCTGAAAAATCACTTTGTCGTGTCTCCGCTTATTTTTCCGTTTTTCTTTCAGTGCTCGGCTCAAACGCATAAATTGAAGTCGGGGGCTATCCCCTGTGAGCGTTTCATTAGGTTGCAGTAGCTCATAATATACCACACCCAATTGATCCCACCAGATACACAGCATTACCTTCGAATCATGAATATTGGGTTTTGGAGTTGATCTGGATGGCTGACCGCGTTTAATCCATTTTTTTTTTGCGTTTGGTATTATAGTAATGGACCTACTTTTCATCGCCAGTCCCAATATGATGCAAAACGCTTTTCCTTTTTGCCTCTTCAGCAGCAGTTGGCATGCGAAAAATGCCTCTTGGTTTCAATTCATATTGTACCTAAAGTCCTTGCTTTTGAATCATTCCCAAAGCTTTTGAAATGGCTTGTTGAGTGACTCCCAACAATTCTGCAAGTTCTACTTGTATTTGACACGAATCTTCACCCAGTAAATCCTTCAGTTCTTCATCTTCAAACTTTTTTGACTGGCCAGGTCGAGGTTTGTCACCAACACTCAAATCGCCTCCTTCGAAGTGTCGAAACCACTCTCAGCATGATTTGTGTGTTAGAGCAGATTCACCATAAACTTTCACAAGCAATTTATGCGCTTCAACTACACTTCTGTTCCAGTTAGAAAAGAAAAATTCGGACATTTTCAATGTCACAGCTTTTACACAAAGCAAAAATCAACTGTTAAAGTCAATCTTTTGAAAACCGACCGAATTAAGTTGTACACTATATATATATATATATATATATATATATATATATATATATATATATATATATATAAAGGGTTATCCATTTTGCGGTTTCAAAAGTAAATGTAAATAAAACACATATAAAATATTTTTTATCATGATATTTCTTTTTTATTATAAAGTTTGAACGTTGACATTATGTGTGAAATACTACATCATTTAAATGACCACCACGCGAATTGTTGCAAGCATCGATTCTTTTGAGGTAATTTTCGACCACTTTTTGACACATATTGGGCGGTATCTCAGCCATAACGTGACGAATGTTGGTTTTTAGGTGCTCAAGAGTTAAAGTTCTATCTGCATAAACACGGTCTTTCGCGTAGCCCCACAAAAAAAAGTCAAGCGGTGTCAAATCGCATGATCTTGGTGGCCACTTGATATCGCCACGACGAGAAATTACGCGGCCAGAAAATTTCTCTTGCAATAAAGCCATATTCGCTCGAGTTGTGTGGCATGTGGCACCGTCTTGTTGAAACCACATATTCTCTAAGTCGTATTCTTCAATAGCAGGCAAAAAAAAGTCGGTTATCATATGACCATTACGCTCCGAATTGACGGTGACAGTCGTTCCATCGTCGTTTTCGAAGAAGTAAGTTCCAATCACACCTCCGGACCAAAGAGCGCACCAAGCAGTGACTTTTTGTGGATGTAGTGGCCTCTCTTCAATTACTTGAGGATTCTCAGAACCCCGAATACGACAATTTTGTTTGTTAACATACCCACCGAGTGAGAAATGTGCTTCGTCGCTGAAGAAAATTTTGTTCGAAAAATCGCGGTCCACCGCCTGTTGTTCAAGCACCCATTCGACGTATCTACGACGTTGTGAATGGTCAGCTGGCTTCAGTTGTTGTGTGAGCTGGATTTTATATGGATGTAGGTGTAGATCCAAATGCAAAATACGCCATAATGTGCCGTAAGACAGTCCTAATTCCTGAGAACGACGAGGAATCGACACATTCGGGTCTTCGGCAACACTTTCACTTACAGCAGTGATATTTTCGGTGGTACGAGCGAAGCGATGATGCACAGGCCTCTTCATATGTTTTCATAATTTTGCCAATTGCTTGCGTAGTTGGACGATTATGTAAACCATAATCTCCTCTTAAAGCACGATATGTGGATGTGGCAGAATCACCATTTTTGTAGTAGGTTTTTACAATTTTAATGCGTTGTGCGATAGTTAAGCGATCCATTTTCGCAAATGTCAGACTTTAAACTGAAAAAGAAAGAAATTGTTTTAGCAACTCAGTTTGACAGATGTCGAATTCTAGCCCTATACTTTTGAAACCGCGAAATGGATAACCCTTATAAGAGTAAATTATAATTATAATTTTTAAGGCTTTATTATTCTTTTTAGTAAATTTGATTAAAAAATTCACGGTCACTTTTAGCGAAATAATATTAAAATTCCTATACACCAGTAAAATCGGTGGTGTAAAGAACGACAATTGAAAAATGCTCTTGCTTAAATAGCCTTAATTATATAAACAAAAATATACTGATGAAAATGTAGAAATTCTTACTGATTACACGAAAATCGTCATACAAAAGTAAATAATCTCTTCTGAAGTCACAATACCCTTTTGGTTTTGTCAATACCTACAGTGACTTTTTTACTGCAAATTTCTCCTTGCCACAATCAAACTAATAAAAATCTCTATGACAACACGCAGTACGCCAAATAGCAACTATCACATTTTTTTTTTCTGTGAACACGAGTATTGTAATAAAAATGCGTAATTATTTGTATTTGATGAATGATATCTGAACTTATTTTACGGTAAAATTTTTAGCTATTTATCACGTATGCAATGCGAAAGTCGTCTCGTATTTATTAGTTATTGGTTATTTAACATGACTTCTACCGTAAAATAAGAAATTAATAAAAATAAATAAATATGTGGCATTTGCTTCTTTTTCATTATTGTTGTGCGTGTTAAATTTTAGGCAGTATTAGAAGGGACCTACTTATTTTAGCCGGTTCCGAACGGCTGAACCCTTGTGACATCACTTTTTCTGAGCTTTGTCACAGGGTTCTTTTTTAGAAACTTTTTCGTGGCAATTTGTTACTGCCGGAAGAATTCGCAATTACTTGCCGACAGGTGGGTACCGTTCAAAAGAAAAATCTTTTCGATATTAAATTTGTTATGCTTTAGCCGGGGATTGAACCCACGACCTACTTATCAGAAGACCAACACACTAACCACTGAGTTACGGCATCCATATAAATAAGAAATGGTCGAACGAAAATGTTTTTAACTTATTAAGGCTTAATTATCGATACTTAACGTAACATGACTTAGAAATTAAATATAAATAGATTTCTATGCTAAGTTAATCCTTTCGGTACTTCTTTTTTGTGTTTGACTTTAAAAATCCTTCTTTTTCATTTTGTTATTGTTAAAGCCTACGTAATGAATAATCAAAAGTAGGAATAAAGGAATAAACATTCCAAAATATAAATTTTAATGTTTAATGCAATTTTAGAGATTTGACGTTAAAAAAAAAAAATAAATCCACGCGTGTTTTTTTACAAAAAAACAATTCAAATGTCCCAATGAAGAAAAACATTTTTTATAAATTCTTAATCTTAATTAATTAATTTGATAGGATTTTTTAGCATATGCTGCTTCAGCATATGCTAAATATGATTCCGTGCTTGTTCTTTGCACGGAATCATCATATATTCAGAGCCTATGGAAATTTAAAGATTTTTAAAAATTGTGAATCCGCTGCTTCATTCTAAGCCAATGAATCATCTCTTGCATCTAAATTTTTTCCAATAAATCGTTATTCCCACTCGAATTAATAATATTATCGATTAAAAAGAAATTCTTATTATTATAATTTCTATCGTTTCCAGCAGTTTTTAAAAATTCTTTATTTCTTCTTCTTCATCGCCAAAGTCAGATAAATCCGAATCATCAAAATTAACCAAAATATTTTTTACTTGTTAGATGCTTAGTTTATTAGACATCGCAATTAGATATAAAATTTATGCATAAAAAAGCGTTCAACCTCTTCAGTTCTTTCAACCAAATGAAAAGTCAAAAAAAAAAAGCATCCAGATGCGAGTTTTATGAGCCAAATGAAATATATGACTACCGTTAGTAAAATAAAAAAGAAGCGTGAGACGCTGACTCTATTCAATCAAATAAAAATTTGATTTACGTTGGGTAAAACTATGTCATATGTCATAGTGTGAAATAATAAAAAAACGCATAGATTTATTGAACTATCTTTGGAATCTCACTACGATTATCTTTACTATATTACTTACAAAAATATATGAAAAACATATTGATGGTTATTGTGAATAGCACGAATAATAGTACTATCGATACGAATGTAAACAAAATGGAATAGGCGATAACTAGAAGAAGCCAACGAGAAAGAAAGAGAAGAAATTCGATTACGATAAAGGAAGATTCTGGAGTGATAGAGGCAACATTACACCATCAAGTGATTGAGGCAACATTACACGATAGCAAGTTAAATTAAAGAGTGATTGTGAATAGTTTATTAAATAAATTGTTGTTGCACATAGTACAAAATAAACGGGGTTGATTCGAGTAGAAATAAACGTTCACAAAATAAAAACGTAACAATTGATGTCAGAAGTGGGATTCTATTAAGATAGTGAAAATTGACAAACTTAAGGTGGACCAGCTTTAAAAGCTGTTGGTGGAGATGAATCTATCGTCATCAGGTACAAACTGCTGGTGAGGCTAAGGCAAGTCATTGGGGCTATGCGTATTAATGTAGAGGAATATGAGTTCATTGCGGAAGCCGAGATACAAGCAGTTGTGCCCGCTAAGGAAGATAGCAAGATAGATTCAACCACATTTTTGGTTAAAGAATCAAGTACAATCAAACTAAAGCCACAAACATTTGATGGAACCACGTCATTCAACATCTTCAAACTTGAGTTCGAGACAATAGCTTCAAAGAATCAATAGGACGATATCGACAAGAACGCTGCTGATGGTGTATGGAAGATCGTGGTAGCTACCAATCACTGATGGACACACTCCAGCGGAAATATGGAAACGAATATAAGAGCCAATTATATCGAGTGGAATTAAGAGCGCGTGTGGAACATAGTAATGAGAACCTTCAGGATTTCGCTTCCGACATCATGGATGACTTAATATTTGACTTCATGATAAATAATAAATTTACGTTAGTTTGAATCAACGCTTCTTTCTCATTTCATTTAAATCTTTTTAATTTTAAAAGATTGTTTTTAATTTAAAATTTTATATTATCGACCTTTCTTGACATTCTCTATAGCATAATTTACCACTCTCAATTTTAAGTGCCGCTTTTTTCTTCTTATTTCCAAATCAATTTTTCAATTTTGAGTTGACACATCCTCATTTACAATTAACTATTCTTTCTCATTCTCAACTAGAAATGGTGAAGTGGCTTATCTGTAACTTGTAGTTTTGATAGTATTTACGGTATTTATACGCTCATGGTATTAAATATATTGTATATATACCCTGCAAAAAATGCGACTTGTCCGGGATGCGTTCGGGATCAGTCGCAAAGGAATATGCACAATTTTGATCTCTTTATATGGAATGAACTTTTTGTTCAAGCATGTTCTATGAAGATACCAATTGTACCCTTGTATACCTGAACGCGTGTAAATGATGATAAGGCGGCTTCTATACTCCTACGGGAATAAATGAAGATAAGTCGCTTTTTATACCCGAACGGGTACAAAAATAGATTAGACGCTTTTTGTATCTTTAGGATATAGTCCCTTTAACATCCACCATTTTCAGCAAAAAAAATATATATATAAATTTTTTTATTATTAAATAAAGTAGTCGGAACAAATATATATTGTAAGCTGAGTGTCGATCGAATACTCACATCTATCACGTGAACTGAAAACTATTAGAAACTTGTAAATTGACATTCACCGTTCGTAATTGACAGCTGGATTTATTTGTTCGCTAACACTTTTCATATATATATATATTTCATATATATATATATATATATAAATATATATATATATATATATATATATATATATATATATATATATATATATATATATATATCCTCCTGCTTGCCAATGCAGGCCACTCTGGCACACTATGTGCGCCGCTGTCTCTGCCTCTCTCATGCATAATCTGCAAATGTCAGCATCCTCCCAAGACCCATCTTGCTGAGGGCATGCCCAGTTATTAATGCAGTCAACCAGCTTAGAGTCATTCGTCCTAGACTGAGAGCCCTCCCCGATTCACTGCCCTTTGATAGTCTCAACGAAGCCTTTGCCTGTCTACAAGTAGATAAGTTCTCCCATCTCGTGAGATGAAGTTTCTTTATCCACTCTTCGACCTTTGCCTTCACCGTCCCGCTGCTGAGAGCAACTACTGGTTCCGGTCCGTAAAATTCAGCTTCAGATTCTTGTCTGGCCAAGGAGTCTGCAGCTTCATTCTGTTCTATACCAATGTGTCCCTTCACACACATAAGAGTAATCGCATTACTACGAGCACACCCATTAAGTTTCTGAACACATTCGAGCGCCAACTTAAAAGATACCGTAGGTTGTTGCAGCCGCCTGATCACCGCCTGGTTATCGAGTGCTAGCAAGATTTTCTTACCTTGCACCTTTCCATCCAGTAGATGGTCTAGCGCATGCATTAGACCTACCATTTCTGCTTGGTATACCGATACGTATCTTCCCAGATTCAGAGTGCATGCCAGTCCCAACTCTTTAGAGAAGATTCCAGCATCCGCTCTGCCATCCATTAATGAACCATCTGTAAAAATACTGATGTCATTTTTCTCACATACATCATGTGTGAGGCCGTCTTCAATGAGTGTTCTGTGTGACTTTTCAGTCATCTTCAGCCCACCCATTCCCTCCATTGGCATCTGCGCCTCCTTTACACTGCTATATAGCAGTAACAGGATGCCTCTGTGCCCCCTCTCTGTGCCGAATCCATACCAATTATTGGTTGTCTTCAGACGTAATGCTGTTAATGCCGCTGACTTCATAATATGCAAGTCCAACGGCAGCAGCCCGAGAGAGACTTCCAATGCTTCTACTGGGGTCGTCCGGATAGCTCCGGTAATCCCAATACAAGCAATTCTTTGTACCCTATCTAACTTGCTTTTCGCGGTCTTTTGAGTGACCTTAGGCCACCAGACCACAGCAGCATATGTTATTAAGGGTCTGACCATCGTTGTGTAGATCCAGTGCGCTGCTCTGGGAGTGATTTCTCACATGAGACCGAACACTCTCTTACACTGATGCAATACCCGCTTGCCCTTCTGAATCTTGTCATCGACGTGACTATTCCAAGTCAGCTTGTTATCCAGGATGACACCTAGATACTTTACTTCCTTGGATACGTTGATGTTCGATCCAAAAAGCCTAAGAGGGTCTATTGTTAGTCCAGTCCTCCTTTTAGTAAAGAGTACTGTTTCCGACTTACTAGCATTTACAGAGAGACCTTGTTCCGTGCACCATCCTTCAACCATTTTGAGTGCACCTCTCATGGTATCATAAATAGTGTCCAGGAACTTACCGCTCACCGTTACCGCTATGTCATCTGCATACCCGACGGTGTGTATGCCTTTTGAGTCCAGAAGCTGAAGTAGGGAATCGACCGTGATGTTCCAAAGGATGGGCGATAATATTCCCCCCTGTGGACACCCTTTGACTACCCTACCTCTGAGTCTGTAACTCCCATTTTGACAGTTTATTGCCCTTTTCCTCAGCATGCTGTCCACCCACCTTATAATGGTTGGGCTGACTTCACGAGTAGCAAGGGCCATCCTTAGCTTATCGAAACCAATCTTATAGAAGGCACCTTCTATATCCATAAAAGTAGACATAGATATCCCTGCACAAGACAGTTCCCTCTCCGCTACGCGAACGAGTTCGTGCAGGGCCGTTTCAGTGGATTTGCCAGCTCTGTACGCGTGCTGACACCTGCTCAGTGGTTTTGTCAGAAGCTTTGTCCTTTCCATGTAGTCCGCCAGTACTCCTTCCATACATTTAAGCAGAAAGGAGGTCAAGCTAACCGGCCGGAAAGATTTAGCCTCTGAGTAATCCCTTTTTCCCGGCTTTGGAAGAAAGACAACCTTAGTCTCTCTCCATTGAGTCGGGATATATCCTGTAGCCAGGCAAGTAATAAATATTCCCAGAAGCCTGTCTACCAGAGCTTCTGCACCCCACTGAAGTAGGGCTGGAAATATCCCGTCTGTACCCGCTGTTTTGAATGGAGAGAAACGCTTAATGGCGTTTATCACTCTGGTGACTATCCTTTCAGCTTCCAATCTTTCATTCCTGTTTGCACCCTTGCGGGTGGCTTCCCAAGGATCTTCCAATCTAAAGCTTCCTGGAAAATGCACCTCTATCAGGTATTTCAGTGACTCTCCGATTGTCTCTGTAAAGGATCCATTCGTTTTGCGAATTAATCCCAACTTTGACACCGGGTCCTTTGATATGATCCTCTGTAATCTACATACATCGGTCATATCTTGCATATTTGAGCAAAATTCCCTCCACGTTTTCCTTTTACGGTAGCATTGAGTCTTCTGCAGCTCCCTTTTCTTTGACTTGTAGTCGTCCCATTCGTTGGGGTCCCCTCTCATGTGACGATTAAAAGCTTTCCTTGTCTCCTTTTTCATGGATTCCAGTTCCCCATTCCACCATGGAGTGGGATCTCCTTCGTCCACTACCGTCAGAGGACATGAAGCTTCAAATGCTTTGATCATGGCTGAGCTGATAGCCCTCACCTGATACTCAACATCTGCGGTTGTTCTAGGTTTCTTAAACCTCCTTGGCAATAATTCCTCAAGAACTTCGCAGTACCTTGTACAATCCATTCGTTTCGGTATCCTTACCATTCTACAGTCGTTCCTATGTTAGTTACATGGTTAGTCTATCCACAACCCTCCAATCCAAAATCCTATCCAACATTTTGACATTCGTCAGAGTAACATCAATAACCTCGCAACGACGTGCGTCGACAAAGGTCGGTTCTGTTGCCCTATTGGCAACTTGTAGACCAAATCTTTCTATAAATTCGAGTAGATACTCTCCTCTATAGTTTTCATTGCTGCTGCCCCACACAGAACTGTGCGCATTGGCATCGCAGCCTAAGATCAGACCAACCCCCTTACCATCACAGAATCTCACTAGAGCTACCACCTCTCTCGAAGGTGGTTCGTCTGGAGAATCGTATGGAAGGTATGCTGATGCGATCATAAATGATCCCGCACCGTCACCTATTCTCACTACTGTGAGATCCGGTGAACACAAGTCAGACATTAGAATCGCACGTATCCCATGTCTAACTAAAATGCATGTCCTCAACTTCCCCTCTGTTTGTGGATAAAACAAAGTGGTCTTTTGTGCCTTTGATCCTTCCATGAAGAATCCAGGGCTCCTGAACTAGTGCAATATCAAGCTCATCCTCATCGAAACTCCGCACCATCATTGCTGATGCTGCTTTGCTGTGGTGAATATTGAGTTGACACACATTTAGTGGTTCCTGGCGCGGGCCCACCTCCCGCCCTAATGGCTTCTTCCTTGCAGAATCTGCCACTAGCCCCACGCCAGGAGCCGCGTCGCACCCCTCATACTGCATCTTTCTGGAATTTAACGACGGCCTGTTCAAGACCGCAGTTGAGTCTCCCCCCTGCGATCCTGACGGCCTCCGCGTCCTCCTTAGGACACAGCACGGTGAGTACGACACCTGCCCTTTCTGCGTCGCTAAACCATTCTGTGCGGATAACACTCCATTTGGAAGTGTCCTTCACACAGACATTCTGGCGCTGCAGCCTTCTGAGCACAGCATTGCCATGAGCAACAATCACCATCTTCCTCTTTGTCGACAAGGCAGTTAGGCTGTCACATTTGAGCTTCGCACCCTCCCACAAACCGGTTAGGTGCTCCACTGTCTTGCACAGCCATTGCTTGGATAGCTGATTTTTGCACCTTAGTACAATCATCCGCTCTCCACCCTTGCCCTGCCGACAAATCCAATGTCATTGACATCGTCTTCAAAGGACTCAATGGCATCCAACAAAGGTACCTTCAAGGTACTCAGATGAGTATCCTCCAGACGCCCCTCTAGTGACAAGTCCATGACTCCCATAACGAGGTCAGCTTCCGCTACTTGAGCGTAAGTCTTCCCTAGTGGGCTCGGCCCAGGTGCCGCATGCGAGGACTGTAAGTTCGCTGGGTTAACAATCTTTCCAGATTGTCTACCCCGCTCATCACCCCCGACGTCGGATTTCCCTGTCCCGTCGTTCCCAGAGCTACTCTACCCGTGTTAGGCTTGGGCCTCGAGCCCCTTTCGGTTCGACTGACGGCCTTTATAATTGGCCGTCCATCTCTCCGAGCACGTGCCCCTTTTGGTGTCTGCGTGGAAGAATTATCAACCTTCTCAAGGGACGGTTGTCCATTCTTCCCAGCATCCACCTCAATTGGCCCCTCCGTCGTCTTCGGATGAGGCTCCTCAGGCGTTTAACTTTTCAAAGTGGTTCCGGAGCTATCGCCCCTGAACCTCTTCCCCGAGTTCTCCACCTCCAAGGTCGACTCATCTTGCAGAAGTCCACTGAGTTGGCCCGAGAGCTGCTCAATGGTCTTCTCCGACGACTTCATGGCCTTTTTACGTTGTCTCTTTCGCTTCTGCTTCTCCCGTTTCTTCAACAGGATTCGCTCTGCTCTTGAGACTCCGTCCTCTTCGCTTACACCTGATAAAGCGAACGATTCCGCTCCACTAGGAGCGTCTTAGTCCACACCATCAGATGTTCGGCCAGATATTTTACGCTGCCTCCAAACCAGCTTCCCTGCCGACCTGGTGACACCGTCCTCTTCATTCAACACCATCGCAGCCGCCGGCTTAGGTCTTCCGAGACCCGTTCCGTCCGCTGCAACAGATGCTGCCATTGATTTTGGGCTGGCTAAAAGCGCGGCTTCTATGGAAGCTTCATTTTCCGCCATCCCCTCCACTACTATTGTCCGCCGTTCCTCCCGTTAACACCCCCGGAACCCCAGATCCAGTTTTAGGGTTTTTCGAATCAATCTTGTTCCCACGAGTTGCGAAGAAATAAATGTCCGCCTGCGCAGAGATTCGCAGTACGCAGGTAAGGCTACTTATTACGAAGGGCGCCAGATATCCGTAAGCTCACGTTAGCGACTGGGCTATTTGAAAAAGGGGCCCCCAGCCAGACTGATTTTCGGCACGGATCGCTTAACACCTTAATCCAGCCCCTCACCTCCGACCATGATAAGAATACGTTGCCGAATACTTTAGAAAATTATTTAGAAAATTAATTGCAAATGGCCGCCAAATCTTCGATCGAATATATCAAAATTTTCAGATAATTAATTCCAAAGATGGCCGTCAAATGTTCGATCGAATATCTTAAAATTATCAGAAACATTAATTACATTTACTTTAATAACTAAATGTTAAAGTTGTTTAGAATTGATGATACCGAACCAAATAAAACCAAATGCAATTAACTAATTTAATAGAACTTTAATGATTGGAACAATGAAGTCCCTATTACAGAGCAAGCCGTAAAAAAAAGTGGAAGAAGTAAGTGGAGTTCGTAAAGCAACGAACGAAGGATGGAACGTATGTGAACTCTCAACGCGATATGTTTGGAATCGACATTGTGGATGTCAGATGCTGGGTGGCTTCAATCGCTAAAGTATAATTAAGACCAATACTTTAATTAATTGTTGTGTTTGCCTTGGTGGACTTTCTTGGTGGTTTTTAAGTTGAGAAATTGAAGTTTAAACTTAAATTTCATTTTCCTCCTAAGTATTTCGACATGAAAATGGTCTTAATTATACACAGTAATAATTTTATGTTTATTTGTAAAAGTTGATTACGGCGCGGAATTGCCGTAATTTCTTCGAAGTCAAGGAGCGATTTAGGAATGAATATCGGTCGATGGAGTGGAGAATATACAGCATAAAAGGGATTTATGCGGAGAGTGAGAGTGACCATATGGTAAGTGTGAAAATAGGTAAAACAAGGAAAGTAAATAGAAAGCAAGAATTCATATAACTTAACCTGTATTTTTCCTTTATTTAAGAGACCTTATTTAAAGGGTTTTAGATAACAAGTTTTTATCAAAATTACTGACGTCAAAACGTAATCTAATCCACCAAAATGGAAAAAAAAAGCAGATCAAAGGAAAACTAGCTTTTATTGGGACTTGGCTCTAAGTGATTACTACCTGTTCCTGTCTATGGCGAATGATTTTGCTAGTGAAAAATTCACCTGAAGAGTAGATTGTGAAAATCGAGTGTCTCAGTTTTTTACCAATAGGGACGAGGGTTTGTAACAGAGTGGCATTATGAAATTACCTTCATAATGCCAATGGCAACAAGTTGTTGAGTGCATAGATCATTCTAACTAATGCTAAATAAAATTTTCAATTTAATGCAAAAATAATGGATTTCATTTTACTAGACCTTATATATATATATATATATATATATATATGTATATATATATATATATATATATATATATACATATATACATCTATGTATATATATATATATATATATATATACATATATACATCTATGTATATATATATATATATATATATATATATATATATATATATATATATATGTATATATATACATCTATATATATATATATATATATATATATATACATCTATGTATATATATATATATATATACATCTATGTATATATATATATATATATATATATATATATATATATATATATATATATATAATAACTCGATAATTTCTCTATTATCGGTATTTCTTTGTTTATCATAATTTTAAACTCACTCTCGTTGACAAAGTGAAATCACAATTGACTTGATGAATCCTAAGAAATTACTCAATTTCCAACAAATGTTCTAGTAGTCACTGCACTAGCAACGATTTCCAAAAGACAATTGTTTATACTGTCTCATCGTTGTACATTACAATATCTCTAATTTTGGTTTTACACTACGTCGACAACTTTGTGTTATCGATCGATAAATTCCCTAATAGCGATTTTTGGCTAAATCTATTTTCTACGCATTTGACGTATACGAGAAAATTTAAATTCCATCTCTAAAAATCCGTTAAAATGCTTGCCCATAACAAAATCCCAGTTGTTTGGATGTCTCCTTTGATAGAATAAATAATTGATTTCAGTTTAAAAAATCTAATAAATTGCGAAAAGACGCAATAAAATCAACTAGTTATTTCTGTGTTATTTTTTGTGCATACAGATAAATAAAATGAAAAATAAAATCAAAGGTAAAAAATAATGACATAATTTTCAAACAGATTTTGTTTGTAATATGAGTGTTCGGCGCTCTCCTCTCCGGCAAAGGCAATTGCCTGTTAATGTGTGTCTAAATCATAATTTGCAATCACCCCCGCAAAACCCGCCAGTAAGTGCATTATAAAAAAAAAACAGTTGATACACACTGCACAAGTGAAAGTAACAGTCCAAATCTCTTGTCCGCACATATTCCTCACTCTAACACTACATCAAATTCGGCAACAATAAACTCATGTCCAATCACATCAAATGCAGGTAAACAAATAATATGTTCTCTCATGATCTACTATCTCCCTCTACACCGCGAAGTGTACAATACGCTTCTCCTGCTGTAACACCAACAGCTAAAACATCAAAGCAAACAAATAACGGCCTTTCTACTGAAGTGCATGACCCAGTAGTAAAAGCAACTAGTGCGATGACTATTACAGAACCAGTTACTGTTCAAACTGGAGTTGATCGAAACATTACTGTAGTAAAGCGAAAAAGAAGTCCCCAAAATACAAAATAAATGAATTCAACAAAAATTCAGAATCAGAACACCTATTAGTTCGGAAAATAGAAACGCACTGCTTTCAAGTGATGAAAGTGAAGAAAATATTATCCCGAAGAAAAAGTTCAAACCCCCACCCATTTTCTGAAGAGAACGCAACTCAGATAAGTTCATTTCCAAAATAACAAGCCTCATAGGACCAAAGAATTTCCACGTTGTTCCTATTCGCAAAGGCCAAATTGAGGAAACGAAAGTGCAAATCTATAGCGAAACTCAATATCGTAAAGTAATTGCAAAATTTGATGTTGGAAAAAAGAATTAATACACATATCAGCTAAGGAGTACTAAGGGCTTAATCATTATACTCAATGGCGTCGAACCCAACGTTGATATTAACGAAATCAAACTCGCCCTTCAGGAAGAAGGGTTTCAAGCCAAAACGGTATTCAACGGTATTCTCAATAAGAGCAATATACCTCAACCGTTATATCATATTGCGCTTCAACCTGGAACAAAAACCCTAAAAAAGACATATTGTACACTGCCAGGTGTTTGTATGATTTGTGGAGATCTTCATAAATCACACATATGCCCAAAGTCTAAAGGCGATGTTAGCATGAAAAAATGCAGCAATTGTGGAGGTAATCACACCGCAAATTGTAGAGGTTACCCTTTACATACAACCTTAAAGCTAAATTTCTCCTCTAGCAAAAAACCTCTAAAACCAGTTGAGCAAACTCAGATAGCTAACTCAAGTCAGAGACAAAAACTTGATGCAACAACCAATGATGCAATGCAATCTGCAATCCCAAACAAGAATCAAACCAATTCATACGCCAGTGTTTTAAAACAAAACCCACACCAACAAAGCAATGTAAATAATGAGCAGAAGCACTCACTGCCCACCCAACAGCCAAGTACCCTTGAACATTTGCTTCAAACACTAATCCAGAACTTGAACCAATTCTTGAACTCAATAATTATGCAAGAAATTATAAAAAATCAATAGATGTTACTCCAACATCTATCCATATGTCTGGATAGATGTTGCTATCCAGACCATAAATACCATGCTTCGTCTCAAGATATGCCACTGCAACGCCAACGGCTTAAGCCAGCACCGTTTTTAGCTAATTCAATTCCTTGAATCCAACCAGATCGACATAATGATAATATCTGAGACCCATTTCACTGGCAAAAATTGATACCGAATACCACATTACAAACTATACACTACAAATCATCCTCATGGTAAGGCACGCAGAGGAGCTGTCATATTGATAAAAAGCAGAATAAAACATCATGTTCTCGAGGATTTCAGTAGAATCTACATGCAAGCAACATCTATATGCCTGAAATAGTACATCTCTAAGGTAGTAATATCCGCGATATACTTTCCCCCAAGATACAATATTACCGAATAGCAATATAAAGAATTTTTCTCAACTCTTGGTAGCAAAATCTTGGTTGCTGGCGATTTCAATGCCAAACACACTCACTGGAGCTCCCGTTTAATAACTCCAAAAGGCAGAAGACTATGCTCAATCATTACAACCGACATATCGGCCGACGGACAAGAGAAAGATACCCGATCTCATAGACTTTGGAGTCGCCAAAGGTTTGCAGATGGGAAATATCTCCACAGAGTGTAATTATAATCTCTCTCACCCACGGTAATATCTATAAAATCAGCAAGTCCCCAAGACAAATGCATTAGAAAGAAAATAGACTGGTTGAAATTCAAGAAATATATAAATTCCCGTCTTCCTCCAAGTACTGTATTAAGAAATGGACACGATGTAGGTTCAGTACTCGAAAAATTCAACGAGTTGCTATCATTAGCTCTCAGCTCAGCCACATGCACAAGGGTGTACAAGCAATCAAACTATAGCCAACACACACTACTCGACATTGAATTGTTAGTAAGACAGAAAGGAAGAATCCGAAGGAATGGCAAGAATTAAGATCACCGAAGCTGAACACACAGCTACAGCACTGCACTCGAAAGTTAAAGCAAGCCCTAAAAAATAAAAACAACAAAGAGTTGGAAGATCACATAGCCAAATTACCACCTGGTGAAGCGTCAGACTACTCTTTGTGGAAATCAGCAAAAAACTCATATCGGCTAAAAAAAGGACATTCAAAGCAATTTATAAAGATTTAAACCCAAAAAAAAAACATCTGGTCTAGATAATATTACCGGTAAAACGAGAAAAGAGCTACCTCCAGCTTCAGTAATTCATCTCATGCACAGTTTCAATGCTATCCTTCGAATTAAACTCTATCCCAAATGCTGGAAAACTTCAACAATTATTATGATAGCAAAACCAGGAAAACACACTACAAAAGTTGCATCGTACAGATCTATCAGCCTCCTGCCTCTACTTTGAAAAATATTCGTAAAGCTTCTTGTTATTAATATAACTCCATTTATTAATCTCGACCAACTGAATCCCCAACATCAGTTTGGATTTAGAAAACAGCAAGGCACAATAGAGCAAGTCCACCGCATTGTAACTCTGATAAGGAACACTTTTGAAGAAAAAATGTTTTGCTCAGCTGTCTTTATTGATATCACTCAAGTTTTCATTAAGTGTGGCACGATGGCCTTATTTACAAACTCAAACTATTAATGCCTGCAAATGTCTCCTCATTGCTTAGTAGCTACCTCACGAAAAGACAATTTCTCGTACATCACAAGGATTACACAACAAATTCATTGGATATTCACGCTGACATTCCTTAAGGATGCGTTTTGGGCCCCTTACTGTATCTCTTATACACTTCAGATATGCCCAACAATAACTATATATTCATATCGACCTTTGCTGATGATACGGCAATATTGTGCTCTCACTCTAACCCCATAGAAGCTTAAACTCCTACAGACTCAATTCGATTCTCTCGAAATTTGGTTAGCAAAATGGCGCATAAAAGTCAATGAATCAAAGAGCGTACATGTAACCTTCACACTAAGGTTAGATACATGTCCCCACTTAACATAAATGGCCAATCAGTTCCTCAGCAAAGTACTTGGGTATTCACTTCGACAGAAGGTTGACCTGGAACAATCACATAGAGGCAAAGAAAACTCAGATCAAGCTTAAAATAATCAGTTATGGTGGCTGTTACAGAAAAGCTCAAAGTTGAATCTCGAATACAAAGTGCTATTATATAAAGCAATCCTGAAACCAATCTGGATTTATGGTATTCAGTTATGGGGCACCACATCTCCCTAAAATATCGAAAAATTGCAGCGAATACAATCCAAGTGCCTGCGAATTATTGTAAACGCGCCTTGGTATATGAGGATAACACGCATACTCGTGTTACAAATTTTATAAGATTAAAATTTAATAATAGCAAAATATAATAAAAATAATTATAAAATAAGATAATTTAAAGAAAATAAATAGATAAAAATAATAAGAAAAAAGAAAAATAAAAATCCATGTCGCGATCCGAGTTCGAACCCGGATGCGTGCGGAAGGTCGGGTGGTGGCACCAACCCTCAGAGCATTTGTGCCAAAGTACATCACAACTTTGGGGTCGACTATAGTCGAGAAAAGCGACTTCCGTACATGATCGGACAAGTGATATTTTTACATTTGCTTGCCCAGTTAGGATCACTCTTGAAGCGTCTTTCTTCTGTCGCAAAAATATTGGAACAACGACCCGTTGGGTGAATTAATACCAACTAGTGCTCTAATGAAGCAGATCCATCTAAGGTGCGCGACAATAAGAGACATATTAGCTGAGTCTATTGCCAATAAAAAAACCTGCGTTAACCTGTACACTCCAGTTTCACAATCAAAAGAAGAGCAAACGATATGCTCCAAAAGAAACCGGAGTTATTATTACCGATGATTCGATGACGAAAAGCCTTGTTCATGACGTTCCAAATCTAAATCATCGTCTGGATGTTCTGCGTGCCCAATCTTGTTAAACCATGTTTAACTTATTTTCACACTTACCACATGGCCACCCTAACTCTCCGAGTAAATTCCTTATATGTTGTATATTCGCCTCTATGTGACGATCGATCATTCCTGTGCAATTGCAATAGTGCAATTCCGCGCCATAATAAAGTTCTACAAACAAACAAACATTATACTACTTTAACATTGATTATTTTGAAAAAATACCAAGAAATTCAGGTATAGGGTATAGGTATAGGGTATAGTTGAGCTAAAACTCGCAGGGTTATGGCTGGTCAAAAACAACATTTTGTAGAATTTGTTTAATTTAAAAAAATTGTTTGATTTCGAAATTGATTTTCTATAAGTTGTAAAAACCTGGAATGTTTTATTTTTTTAAATTTCCTATTTAATTGCAAACGCTAAGCTTAATATATTAATATTATTTTTGATGATTTTTTTCTGTAACACTTAATATTATAAGCAGTCATCATACGCTTTACTTCCATATTGTACATTAGGCATATGTAATTATAGGTAATTATACATGGGATCATGTAAAGAGCTTTTACATGTAAAACCGGGGTATGGTCATAATTTAATAAAGCAACAGCTAATAGTGTTGCCTTTGAGAGGCTATTTTGACATATTGACACGAGAACATTATTTTTGTTGTTTTTTCACGATTTCTCAACATCTAGTAATACGTAGACATTTCACAAAAAGTCGTACACAAGCGTAATACAATTTTGAATACTGAACGATTCTTTACAACAGCATTAGGGAATCAAGGTAAGCATATGTATAGATATACCGTATCTCATTAGGACTGTTTATAGTATAAATTGGAGAGTTGTGATTGTCCACGATCTCTCCGATCGATATGTAAGATGAAGAAAAGAATAAAAAAAGAAGCAATAAATGCACAAGTAAGTTTTATCTGAAAAGTATATTTATTCGATATTTAAATGTATAAACTTATGTTTACGTAAGTGTGCTGTTGGTGTAAGAACGAAAGCATGGTTAGTTCGCAGGTTCACAGGAGAATCATAAAAGACAAACCTGCGACCAATGTTATAACCCACGATTATTGAAAATCGACGAAAAAATATAAGAGATTTATGACAGGTCGATTTTCGACGAAAGTAGCAGTGGCGCACAAAAATTCGTAATAAGGGGCACTGCAAGAAAAGATATGGCTTAAACATTACTGCTCTTGCAGTGTTTCACGCTGCAAACGAAATATTAGAATAAGTAAAAAAAGATGTAATCATATTACATAATTCATATTTATGTTCGTTTCAATTCATTTCTTTGATATATCTTAAAACTAGGCGTAATAGCTTCCATATGATAAAATAAATTGAGCAATATATAATACATGTACGTGTGTAAGAAAAGAAAAATAAAGAATCCATAGAGGAATTTACGTATACTGGCATAATATTAATTTTATATTTTTTTTTACTAAGGGTAGTTAAGCATCGATATGGTCCAGTAAGAACCCTGTTAATACGATGATGTTATATATGGCATGGATCAGAAAGGATCCAATCAAATAAAGAATCCTGAGCTAATGGTAACCCAGGGTTCGCAAATATTCCCGGTGTAATTACTTTATCGTAATAATCGCTCATAACCTTTTCTCCAAGTTCATCCACTTCGTTCCACAAAAACGAAGTAGATGCGTACGCTTGCAAATCCGACATTGTTTGTTATTATTAACTGCGATTGTAGCACAAATTTTAGTGTAGGTGATAACAACAAAAATAGGAAGAAAACAATACATAAATAAGCAGACACACAAAAATAATAACAAATAAATAAAAATGACAACAATAGAAAGTGAATATTCAGAAAGATACTAGTTTGGTAGAGTAATTAATTTAGTTATGGAGCGAGTAATTACTCCGCGTTCAGTTTTAATGTCGGCGACGCGACGCGTTTGTCCACACCTGTGTAGACTTTAAGTACCCTACCGCCACTACGTAAGAGGCAGATTTTCATGGTGAACAATAACTAAATCGTCGATTTCGATGTTTCTGGTGGGAAATTTCCACTTGTATAGTTTATGAACCTCCTCAAGATACTTCTTTTTCCATCTCAAAAAAATCTGTTGGCCTAAAGCCGTAATTTTTCGCCATATATTAATAAAGCTGATGGGCTTATCAGATAAAGAAGGTTCCGGAGGCGCTAGTAGAAAGCCCTCCGTAAGAAAATGCCCAGGTGTCAAAGGAGAGATATCATTAGGATTCTCCGACATAGGACTAATAGGTCCAGAGTTTAGACATGAGAGTCAGAAGCGTGGTGAATTTATCAAAGGTATATTTACAAGGCGTAGCCATTTTCTGAAGTGCAGTTTGAAGCTCTTAACTCCAGCCTCCCATAGACCATCCAAATGGGGTGCCCCGGCGGGGGTAAACTTCCACTCTAGTTGTTGCAAAGAGAAGTTATTGCAAAGGGAATCTCAGAATTTTTTCAGAAAGTCAAAGAATTCCTTTTTAAAAACTTTGGATGTACCAACGAAATTGGTGCCATTATCTGAATAGAAAGTTCTCGGACAACCAAGATGAGAAACAAATTTGGTAAAGGCAGCTAAAAACGCTGACGTTGAAAGATCACTAACAGGCTCCAACTAAATCGTCTTTGTAGAAAAGCATACAAAAATGCATACGTAACCCTTGGTGATACGATAAGCTCTGGCAGTATAAGTTTTAACATCAAAGAGCCCCGCGAAATATACTCCAGTATTGTAGAAGGCGTGTCCCAGAACGGTACGTTCTGTCGGTAAAGCAGCCATGATTTGAGTGGTATTCCGCTTTTTATCCAAGATTTACTTTTGTGGATAATAGTTAGATAACTTTGGGAATCCAGTACTCATGTCGAAGAAGACGTAAAACCAAAAGGCTAACACCATGAATTGTTATGATGTATATAAATTCCACAAGTAGTTGTGCAAACTTACGATAAAATAATTGGACGCTTTTCGCTCTCTGAATGAGTCGGAGTATTAATTAAGCTTCTATTCATTCGCATAATGTTATCATCATCGAAAACTGGGTTTAAGGATAGAAGATTGCTTTTAGAATTAATCTCCTTTTTTTTCAAGCAGGCGTTTGTATTCCGAAGGAAAGAACGACTTCTGCGCTAACTTGATTAATATAGTTTTTTTGAATGTCATCGCGTGAGACAGACTTGCTTTCTTAACAAACAGAATTTTTGAAAATACGATGAGTTCGATGATAGAATCGACGCATATAAGAAATAACACGAAGAACCCGAGAAAACGGGCTTGCACTTGAACTTTTGTAGCCTCGATATAAGTATCGATATTGAAATTTGAATAGGGGCATTCAGACGAATATTTACAAAGCCATTTAGGACCATGCCATAGGAGATTTTAGCAAAGTTTCTTCGAAGATAGACCTCTACTGCACAATTCTTCGCGTAAGGTTTTTGGTGGATTTTGCTAACACGATTAGCTACAAAGGTTGTCCACGTGGAGAGCGTCTTTTTAAGCCATGAGAGCACGATCGTAGAATCTGTACAACAATAAACTTCCTGAATACCAATTTATTTCTGCCAAAAGTGTGTCAAGTATGTCACTCAAAAGCATGGCACCGCATAACTACAATCTGGGCAACCAAATTGTTTTGATTGGCTCTTCCTTAGTTTTTGCCATGAGCAAGTGAGACGAGAAAACGTTTGAAGAACGGCGAATACGGACGAAAATCACCATGCTTTCTCCGAAGCGTTAAGAAAGCATGGATTTGAACTTCATCTCAAAGAGTATAATTCACGCAGCGTGGTATTTTAATAAGTTTGATGTCGTTATAATTATGTAAAAATTCCTGCCACTTTGTTTCAGAAGACAAAGGAAGTACCTCATCCCACTCTATTTTATCAAGCCAAATGCGTCGCATAAAAATCTGTATCACTATGATAATGGCTTCAAGCCACCCTACAGGGTCAAAAAGTTTGGCTAAAATAGAAAGAATTTGCCGCTTTGTATGGACAGTGAACATGAAAGAAGAATTTGTCGACACAAGCAATCCATCTTATACTCAACACTTTCACAAAACTGGAATCTTCAAAATGCAAAATTACGACATCTTTGCAATTTGAAGACCAATTAGGTAAATGGAAGCCTAGGGAACTTAAAGAATCGATTAGCTCGTCTCGAGCTTTTTTGCCAGAAGAAATATCATGAGACTCATCTGCAGGTTGCAATAAAGTACGTATTGCAAGATATGGAGCGCAATTGACACCAAAAGTTACAGTATGCAACTCGAAATCAGCCACCTGTTCAAGAGGAGAAGAGCGGTGTAAAATTCGTTGATAAGGACAATGTCGAAAAGTATTTGGCGATACATTTTCTCAATATCGCTATTAAAAACAAATCTGAATAATCGCCATCGTACTAGAAGTAAATATAGATCTAGTTGCAAAACAGGCCCAACGTGAAACAAATCATTCAAACTACACCCATTAGAAGTTTTGCTAGACTCATTAAAAACAACACGCAGTTTTGTGGGAAGACTTTCGGATTTAATGACTGGATGATGTGGAAGATAGCAATGTTTCCTATTTTGATTTAAATGGCAAACTGGTTTCAAGTGATATTGTTTTGCATATTCTTGAACTACTCTGTCATACAAGATCTTAATATTCTGTTTCTTAAGAAAAGAAGATTCTTTTCTTAGAAACTGTGTAAGGGCAATATGTCGTGAATACCCTAAATTCATTTCGTTTGTATTCAAAAATTTGAAAGGAAGGGTCACGATGTATCGACCTTCTTCATTGCGACGCGTGATGCTAATGAAATTTCTTTCACACCATTGGTCGTCAGAATTCTTTTTTTTTGCATTTCCTCTATTTTCTAAATGCGCGTAAAGGTTTTATCTCGACATGGATAAAACCTAAGATAAATGTATAAAACCGAAGAATACCGTCTGTTGAGCTGTTAAACTTCCTAACAGCTTCCTTTTAATCGCATTAAGAATTATGTATGGGTATAAATCGGCGCCGTGGGTGCCGTAGGTCAGTGGTTAGTGTAGTGGCCTTCTGATCTGTAGGTCGTGGTTCAATCCCTGGCTAATGCATAACAAATTTAATATCGAAAAGATTTTTCTTTCGAACGGTACCCACCTGTCGGCAACCAATTGGCAATTCTTCCGACAGTAACAACTTGCTATGAAAAAGCTCCTAAAAGAACTCTGTGACAAAGCCCAGAAAAAGTGATGTCACAAGGGTTCTGCCGTTCGGAACCGGCTAAAATAAGTAGGTCTCTCCTAATACTGTCCAAAATTTAACACGCACAACGGTAATAGAAAAGAAGCTAGGCCAATGAGCCCTTCGGGGCTTTAAGTGTCACATATTTATTTATTTATTTATAAATCGGCGGTGATAAGTACATCCACTTGAGCAGGTTTCCAAAAACCTGTATCAGCTCAAATGAGATTCGGTAGATTATGTTGTGGCCCTTTGTTCCTCCTTGGAACTATAGGATTTATATATATGTTGAAGATGGAGATCCATTGAGCTACACGGCAAACTTTCTGAGATTTGAGGCAATACAAAGGCGAGTGCCTCAATCTGGATAGTTGAGTCTCCCGGAGACCCTAGAAGAAATGAGCACAGCTTGCTAGAATTAGCCGATGTAGATTGATTAATATCAGAAATTTTGGCTTGAGTAGCCACCGTTGGTAATTTCAAAAGTTTACGTAAGATACATCAGATGCTGAGTCTATCAAAGCTCGAGCGGTATAAGATGAACAAATGTGACAAATGTGTACCTGCGCAGTTCCCAAGAGCACACTATTGATTCGAGACCTGGTCAAATTCGGAGAATTGTGTATGACTCAATGGAGCGTGACCCCGATTGAGTATTAGTAGGCAGGACAAAAGGCTGATTGGAGCGAGGCCCCAAAGCAGCATTGGAAACCGATGCAACTATTGGCGCAGTGGGGCGTGACCCCGAAGCCGCTGCTGAGTAAGTTGATTGTTGATCAATGACGTGATCACGATTGATTATTCGGTGCCGATGAACAAGCAGAATTCACATGTAAAAGCGTATGTTGACGCTTACTGCACCCTTACAAACTCTTAGTTCATGAGCCTTAGAAAGACAATTATGACAGCATTGCAAACTTATAACATTTGAGTATCTATCAGCTACTTGTATACTAAGAAATCGTTGACAAGTCCGTAAGACGTGAGCTTGTCCGCAAAGAGCGCAATTAGAATTCGTAGAATTTGATTTGGAAACCCTGGAGTGGTAAGTGCTCATTGCTCTTTTTGTGGTGTTCACATTAGAATTGCAAGATTTATTATTAAAGTTAGGTTTATTGGTATATGGACTTTTTAAGTCGTCGACGCATTCGAGACCTTGTCGTGAGAAATTCATCAAGCTCTTCCCATTTTGGCAAAGCTGATTTATCTTTAATACCCTGTTCCTACAAGGTAATGGTTCGTTGTGGCAATCTTTGGGTACATAAGTATACTACTATCGAGTCCCAATTTGACGTATCTACATTATAAAGCTGTAGCGAACTTATGCAATTACTAATGCTTCTCTGTAAGTTTTTGAGTCCCGAACCAGTCTCATGAGAAAGAACTGGGAAGTCGAAAAGGAGTTTTATTTGACTATTTACCAAAATTCTTTGGTTATTGTAAGTTTGATCTAAGCTTCTCCAAGCTAATTAAAACCCATCGTTGGTCAAAGGACATTTTTGAACAATGTCACGAGCCTCGCCACTCGTTTTTTGTATTAGGTGAAATAATTTTTCAATATTACTCAAACGTGAGTTATTTATATAAATTGCCAAAAATAAATCTCGAAAAATTGGCTAAACTCCATTGAAAATTTCTCTATTGCAAGGAGGTAACGATACATTACTAAGTAACGTTAATGCTGTAGGCGTTGAAGCATGTGCATTGGAAAAAGTTGCGAAATCCGCTTGATGCATTATTTCATTCATTTTTGCTGAACATGCGACATAAGTTCGAAAAGAAGAAGGCATTTTTCATATCTCGCCTTAGCTTTGGTGCAAAGCTCTTTCAGCTCTTCACTTTGAACCTTTGATTGAATTTCTTAAAAATTCTGTTCAAATTTAACTAGCTGATTAGCAGCTCTGATAAAATCTTCCAAAAGAGGCATTATTATAATTTAATTAACAATATTGAACAATAAAAGGTTCAAAGAAATATTTTTGAAATCAGGGCAAGAAAGAAAAAGAAAAAAAAATTTTTTTTTTTAAAGTTAAAATATTATATGTGAACCACCTTAATATAAAATATTCAAAAAAATAGGCTTCAGACAAAAAAGATTTTGATAATAACAACAACCAGAAATCGCACAAAATTCATAAGTTGGGACGCGGTCTCTCCGATCGATATGTAAGATGAAGAAAAGAATAGAAAAAGAAAGAATAAATGCACAATTAAGTTGCTATCTGAAAAGTATATTTATTCGATATTTAAATGTATAAACTTATGTTTACGTAAGTGTGCTGTTGGTGTAAGAATGATAGCATGGTTAGTTCGCAGATTCACAGGAGAATCATAAAAGACAAACCTGCGACCTATGTTATAACCCACGATCGTTGAAAATCGACGAAAAAATATAAGAGATTTATGACAGGTCGATTTTCGCAGTGGCGCACAAAAATGCATAATAAGGGGCACTGCAAGAAAAGATATGGCTTCAACAAGGACCGTTCGTCTTCTCTCACATGATAACTTAAGTAAAATTTGTGATATGTAAACGAAACCATTGCTGATACTGTTATTGTTAGTATTAGCTCAAAGATGAGAGGTATTAAAAGCAGGCAATATCGGAGAATAACTGCGCCTACCTCTAATATAACGGCTATTTTAAGAAATACAATATATACGATATCATATACTAACTTTTATTAAAAGTTGGTATATGGTAATTACAACAATAAATCGATTGTATTGTAACGCATCTTCTACTAATGTGTTACTATCCGAGCTCAGGATATTACTAGTGATTTCGAGTGACTAGAAATGAATCGATCAGAAGACTTTGTGTTAATCAATTGTCTTTATTGGCGTATTGGCTTATTTATAGCAAGGAAGTGTGGCACACGCATACTTACTCACACATTGGTATTAGGATACAATGATCATTAGGTATTGATTGTATATTGATTATAATGATCATTGTATATTGATTATAATGATCATTGTATATTGATTATAATGAACATTGTATATTGATTAAGTATTGCAGGCCATAACTTATGCTGAGTAAGCTATAAGTCGGTAAGCAGTACGTATGCTTATGGATATGGTATGTTATACATTGTTGCTGTGTTTATGAAATGGGATACCGCAGGCAGCGAGCTGCCGTCAACAATGTATTGAATAGCGTTTGGATAGCGATAGTATGACGTTATGTATTTATGTATAATACAATGTATTTATATAGGTATGTATGTAAGTATGGATACGCTACAGTATGAACTCCTTGCTTTAAAATGAATTTATGCATTTAAAATTTATTCTTACGAAACCAGCAATAGTTACCCAACATATTTTCATCCCAAAAACCCTGGTACCATTTTTCTATTTTGCCATGTTTCGATGGAACCTTCCTGTCTGTTCGTCTCTTCCCGGGGATAAAAATCCAGATACAACCTAAAATAAAATAATTTGTAATGAAAATCAGTTTAATTTAAAATTTGCTTTATTTCTTACCAATTTGTTATATTTCTTCCGCCAACTGCTTTACATTCTTGCTCAATCGGAACTTATGTGATTCCCTAAGAAATTATGCACTACGTCTATAAATGCCTTCCATGCTTCCAAGAGGTTTTTACTTAAGCATTTTTTTAATGCATTGTCGTCATATAGCGCTATTATTTGCCATGTGCAAATGCAAAGCATCGTAAAATACAGCATATAATGAATACTTAATGTTGAGTGTTATTAAAAAAATCATCAAAATTTCAATTTTCACCCGATGTTGGTAATATTAGGCTCAACGTCTTTGCAATTAAAAAGTCTATTTAAAAAAAAATATAAAACATTCCTGATTTTTACAACATCTTATAAAAATCAGTTTCGAAATAAAAAATCGCAAAAATTCTACAAAACTTTGATTTTTACCAGCCATAACTCTGCGAGTTTTAGCTCAACCACTACAAGTTGTATATCGTTTAAAGCGTATTTAAATTATGGTAATTAAGAGTTTAGCAAAAACATTTATTGGAAAAAAAAAAACACAAAATTACCGTTATCTCAAAAACCTAAACATACAAACAATTTTTAAATGATTTTTGATCTCAGGCGGTCAATACTAACTATACCAGAATTTCTTAGTATTTTTTTACCGTAAAGTAGTGTTATTATTTTAAATTATATATTATAATAATATATATTATATCCTAACTACAATTTCCAATTAAAAAGCAAGTGCATTATTACGTGAGTTATTTACTACTGCGTTTAATACGTGTTGAACTGAACACATGTGATAACTCGTCAAAATATACCATTATGAATTTGACTTGTAGCGGCAAACGACGTACAACAATATTGGAGCACATTTGAAGTATTTTAAAATTGATTTAAACCCGATTCGAGTCGGAATATGCCCAAAGAATATTACAAATTAAACAATTTTAAACTACCTCAATTTTTATATTTCCATTATCACCATATTCTGATCAAATAAAACAACAACAATAAGTCAAAGATGTGAAGAATCAGCTAATAATATTTCATAGAAACATGTTCAATAAAACAGTCCGTGTAAAAAAATATAGCGAAAAATACATTTTTTTAAATTTACCCAAACTTTTGCAGAGTAGTGTATATATAAATATATATATAATATATATATATATATATATATATATATATATATATATATATAAATATATATATATATATATATATATATATATGTGTGTGTGTGTGTGTGTGTGTGTGTGTGTGTGTGTGTGTGTGTGTGTGTATGTGAAGAAGAGATTGCCGGTAGACCTCCTATTGGCAAAGCTTGCCTGGTGATGATGTTGTTGTTGCTACCACTGCTGTTGTCGATGTTGCTTGTTGCTGCCACACAGCACACCTTGTCATTTGTGATTTCGAGTTTAGGTTTTATTTTTCTTTGTTTTTCTGTTCTATTGTTTTGCTCACAATTAGTTTATAATTTTATGTTTTAAGCTTTAATTTATTATTTATATTTAGATTTCTTATTTTTATTTAGATAGGGAGAGAGGGAGAGACGCGCACTGCCCTGGTGTAATCAGAAGAATAATAATAATAAAAAACAGAACAAAAGTCAGGGAAACCAGAAAAAATCATCTAAGAGAGAGAGGGAGACAGTGGAGAAGAAATACAGACTAGTAAATAGAGCGGAATGGGAATATATATATATATATATATATATATATATATATATATATATATATATATATATATATATATATGTGAAGGTATATATATATATGTAATATATGAAGGTATATATACATATATCGTCTATGAAAGATAACATGAACACCTAAATTGTTATAGATGCATGAGTGCATGCGTGTAAGAGTGTGTGCGGTATGCTACTTGTGCTTGTGTTTATATACAATATTATAGCCAAAATGAGTATTGAAATGATCCAATAAATATTTCGGCCATATACAATAATACTGGAACTTACCAACATGGTAATGAGGCATTCGTTGCATTCACAAGTACAAATTAAGTGTTTAATACGCTTACTACACATAGTTTACTTTTAGAGTACATACATTTGTACATTTATTTAGTTTGTTCCCTTCATTTAATGATATGCAAGCACCAAGCCAACCAACTCCACCCCAAAACACTCAAATTAAGAATTCATTAATGCGAACTTTAATTTTAACTATTTTCATACATTTTTAATTTTAATACAGAGGAAGATGAAGAACCACGCTGCACTCAGCTAACAAACCAGCATAAAACTGCTATAAGATTTATAAGAAAGGTGAGTTTTGTACTTATGGTATGAGGAATCTATGTTGAAATATCAATTGAATTTCATATGTACGTACAAATAATGAATATCTATACATGTGTTCTTTATTATAAAAGCGTATAACAATGCCAATTTATTTGTGTGTTTACCCTTTATTTACTAAATGCTTAACTTGAAAGCATCTCAGTGCCACTTAAATAAGTCAGCTTAATTATTTTTGAAACAATATTATTTAAAGAAAATTATTGTATATCTGTTCATTCGGATTTTATTAATAAAAATTTTCCGTATAAGCCAGCTAAAATAACATACATATACCGAATATACCTTCCGCCAGTACTACCAAGTGCCTAGGAATAACCCTGGATGCAAAGCTTAAATGTAAAGAAAATGTTAAAATTAAAGCTGTAAAACTTAATCTAAAGCTATAAAAAGTCTATTGGCTTATTGGCAGATATTCGAAGTTGTCATCGCAAAAAAATATGCTCACTTACAACCAAGTTCTACAACCGATATGGACGTATACCGTATATACAACTGTAGGGTTGTACTGCCAACACTAATATCGATGTTATACAACAATTTCAAAATAAGGTTATCAGAGGTATTGTTAATGCCCTGTCTGTGCCGTGTTACGTGCGTAACGAGGACTTGCATAAGACTTAGCGATGAAAACGGTTTCTGACACAATTGGTCTGCTTGCGTCTAAACACGCGCAAAAGCTACAAAACACACAACCAATGAAGTTTGCATACTTATCGATGGAGCAACCCTGAAAAGATAGCTAAAGATAACCAAACCGCTAAATTTACATATTTAAAAAAACATTCTTCCCAAATGAAAATTACTTATCAGTTTTATTGTTAACTAGGTGTAATATTATGTGTTGTAATATTGTACTGCAAAGCACAGCCTTAACTGACAAGTTAAAGCTGCGTATGTTCAATTTCAGACATTCGGCTGTTTGACACTTATCTTGCTGCCTATTGTGCTTTGCTTCTTACACGATGTGTTTCGTTTCCTTTTTTTGATTTTGGCAGCCACATTGTACACATTAATTAAGCTAATAAATTATACTCTGAAAACCTTTATCTGAGAACATCGGTTTGGATGTTGCACTTTTCTAACATTATGAAATGTATATATCCACTTATAACGTTTCAAATAAAAGTAAATTGTTGATACATATATTAACAACAAATACAAAAATAATAAACGCATAATTGGCAAAACAGTGTCATTACTGCACTATTGCATAAGCATACATACACCTTATAAGCATACACAAGCATGCATATACGGTTCTTGCGTTTTCTCCCATCAGTGGTAAGAAACTCAAAAGAAGTGGAACATAAAACCACAAAGTGTATTGGCGTCCGTCACAGCCTACAGTAAAAAAAGGAAAAATATATATCATCATTAAAAATCTTTAAATATTTCCAACGTAGAATCAGCAAAGTTTGAGAAGTTGATCTAAGAGCAACTCAACAATGAAGCAGAAATTCAACGACTATGGACAAACTTTAAAAAGAACACCACCAGGAGGTACAGCAAGGAGTATTTTAATCAACGTCTTAACAGTGTGCAGCAAAGGATCAGCCACAGCATGAGTATTTCACCAAAAGCTTCTTTAAGCAAATGGAAAAGAAATACCATGAAATCACCGCTCATCTTCAAGCAACTACAAAAACAGTGCAGCGTCCGTCTACCTTATAAAGAGACAGCAATAAGCCAGGCGTGAACAAAACGATAGCGATTGACAGCGACGAAATCACGCTCATCTCCATGTAACTGCAGAACAGTGCATTGTCCGCCCTTCCTATCGAGCAAGCGGTTAGGGATACTCAGAGAAAATTTTCTGAGAATCGTAGTTAGCATCGGCCTAACTAAGAGTACAGTGGCATTACAGTTCAAAGTCGAGCAAAGAAGTAGCTGCTAGGCAATATTAACAAAGTTGATTAGTTTTTTGGTTGAAAATGACAATGGCGACTAAAGTAATTTTTCGAATTATAGGAAATAGATGAGATGACATACATTACATTACAAGAGGTAACATCAAGCTACCATCTTTCAACCTGCCAATATTCAGGAATTTACATCGTTTTGCGAACTATTTGACCGCTTACTTACTTACTTACTTATGTGGCCATAACAAACGAATATCGATTTATGCCGAAAATAACATGCTTCGCCAGCCATCTCTGTTCTTCGCTAGCTGGCGCCAGTTAGAAATTCCAAGCGCCGTCAGGTTCTCCAGTACTTGGTCTTTCTACCGGAGATTAGGTCTTCCTCTTCTGCGTCGTCCTCCAGCGGGTTCCGAATATAACACCTTGTAATGATGTAATTGTAAATGTAATGATGTAATGATGTATGGCAGGATCGCCATGTAATGAAACAAATTGATATAGTTATATTGATCGTGCTTAGATTTGGGTTAATTGGTCATACATATGTACATAACACTTAGAGTGGCGTCACAATAATTCATAATTGTGTAAACACAATATAATGATATTCTATATCAATGCAAGTGATCGAAAATATCAGTATATCATGTTGCCTGTACATTTCAAGAAAAGCGAAATGTAAACAAAAGAATAACAAAAATAGATATGTATGTATGAACATGTATGTACATAATGATATACATACATATGTGTAGTTGATGCAAGCATATTTGTATGTACGTAATGTATTGTTGTACAGTACAGTATATTGCTATGCACAATGGTATGCATATGCGATAATATGGTACCACTACAACCTTCTTAGCTGGAGCTCGACATGACCTAGCCAGCGCAACCGCTGGATTTTGATGCGCTTTACTATGTCAATATCGGCATACAGCTCGTACAGCTCATGGTTGTACCTTATTCGGTACTCGCCACCAACGCAAATAGGTCCAAAGATCTTGCGTAGGACTTTTCTCTCGAAAACTCCAAGCATTCACTCATCCGAGGTGGAAATTGTCCAGGCTTCAGCGCTATATGTTAGGACAGGCATGATGAGAGACTTGTAGAGTGTA
Organism: Megamerina dolium; assembly: GCA_963854835.1. NCBI lineage: Eukaryota > Metazoa > Arthropoda > Insecta > Diptera > Megamerinidae > Megamerina > Megamerina dolium. The sequence continues at coordinate 68,953,229 of OY978525.1, forward strand.
GTTTTCGTTCTTCGAGAGAGGGCTCGACTTCTCAATTGCTTACTCAGCCCAAAGTAACACCTGTTAGCAAGAGTTATCCTACGCATGATCTCCAAGCTGACGTCATTACTGCAGTTAATGCTGGTTCCAAGATAGACAAAGTCCCTTACTACTTCAAATGCGTAGTTGTCAACAGTGACGTGCTGTCCAAGACGCCGGGACTCTTTGTTTGTTGACACTAGATACTTCGTCTTGCCCTCGTTCACCGTGAGACCCATCCGACGCGACTCTTTTTCCAACTCTGAGAATGCTGCACTGACTGCTCGCGTGAGTTACGTTCCTTCACCCTGTATCGAACAATTATACTGCTGACGACGACATCAGCATAATTGTTCAAAAATATTTAAACAAATAAATAAATCGAAAATCGTATCAGATTGCTTGATTGGAATAAGCAGCGTAAAATATACATAACAATTGCGTTGCTTGTGCTTAGCAAGCAATTTCGATACGAAAAGGCATTTGCATATGCCAGTAGATTTTAAGTTTTTAGTCTTAAGATTGATTTCAAATAAAAAACACCAAAAGAATAGTATGTGTTCCATTAATTTAATTTCGTTTTAAAAAATACTTAACTGGCGCAGTCGAAGAAGGCAATTCCAAAGAATTGTCAGAACCTATCGAGTCCCGAAGGACATTACAGTAGTGCACTTTAGTGACATATATATAAAAGAAAAAAAAACTATTAGTGTATATACTATAAAAAGCTAAATAACTGAACACATAAAGTGACTTACAAAAACAAATTGAAAAAAAAATAAAAAATATAAAAGAAATTTTTTTTTCTATGAGAAGACAAAACTCTTTTGACAACAACAGACCAAACTTAAAAATGGAACAAGATCAAAACCAACTCAACGAAGTTATAAGAAGACAGGAGGCAGCAATTAGCCAGTTACAAATGCAACTGGAACAGCAACAGCAACAACAACTGCAGCTTCAGCAACAGCTACAACTCCAGAAACAACCACAACAATATGGGGCACAAAATGACATTTTGTTAACACCAAAAGATATCTTGACTCAATTTAGGCAGCTGAAATGTCTAGAAAAAGGCCACAGCACAACGGCATTCATCGCTTCAGTAGAGGCAATAATGGCTCTATGCCCAGATGGGAACCATCAATTAATAAATCTAGCGATGGCAATAATAGTTAACGAGAAGATTTTGGGAGATGCCGGAGCATACATAAGAGAGCTGGGAACAGATGTTACATGGGACCAAGTTAAATCAAAATTAATGGACCACTATAGGCCAAAAACAACGTATAGCGATATATTCGAAAAATGTAGAAGCATTAAAGTAAGTAGCTTAAGAGAACTTTTTGCTTATTTTGAAAAAGCAAAAGCCGAACTTTTCAACATATACATATTTGAAGAAACTAATCCGGAAATATACAAACCGGATAGAGTTGACAATGACTTAGTAAACATTCTAATGGACAAAATAGATGTTCCACTTAGAGCCCACATAAGTCAAAATAACACTTTGAATGAAATAATAAGAAAATATACACAAATTAAAGCATTAGATGACCATAGAACCATACATTTTAACCACAGACAGAAAAAACTACAAATACAGCAAAACACATACACGAACAATGGTAAACAAATACAATATAATCAAATTAATAAAGCTAATACACAAAACAATCAAAACCCATCAACATCCAACGAATTTAAAAACAATTTTAAGCGAAATTTCCAGACCGATAGACAAAACTTTAATAAAAAAGATAATAATACTTCACAATCAAAAATGTCACATATGAGTGTCGATACACAACGATCAAATAGAACAAACTATAACTCTATGGAGATAGACAACATTCAGGAAACTGAAAATATGCCAGAGGACCAAATAAATTTTTTAATGTGGCCTCAAAATCACAACTGCCAATAATAACCATTACAATAGAGGGAGTAAGAATAAAATGCTTAATAGACACAGGCTCGACAACCAGTATATTAAAGAACACTATTCTACCACAACAGTTTCCTAGAACTGAACTAAAAAAACCTCAAATTTTTAAAACACTTAACGGTTTTAATAAAGTAGAATACACAGTAGTTACCCCTTTTCCAAAAGAGTTTAAACACCCGGGAACCCTTCAATGGAAAATAATTAATTTTAAGAACGAAAATTTCGAAGGAATAATAGGACAAAATTTTCTAAAACCCCTTGAGGCATATATTAACAGCAAAGAGCAATATGTTGAGATATTAAAACAGAAACTATATTTCGAGGAATATAATTATCCTCAATATATAGGAAATGCCTACACTATAGAAAAAATTGTAAACAAGAAAATAATAGATAACTTCAATTTTGATCACCTCACCATAGAAGAGAAAAATGCAACCCTAAGGTTGCTTAACGAATTTAAGGATCTCCTCTTTAAAGAAGGAGATATCCTTTCAGCTACTAACGAAGTATATCACGAAATCATTACAACAACGGACAAACCCTTATACTCAAAAATATATAGATACCCCCAAATTCATGAAACAGAAATTGAAAACCAGATCAAAAGCATGCTAGAGCAAGGAATAATTAGAGAAAGCAACTCCTCATATAATAGTCCATTGTGGATTGTTGAAAAGAAATTGGACAATTCAGGAACCAAAAAATACAGACTCGTTGTCGATTATCGAAAACTCAACGAATTTACAACGGATGATAAATATCCAATACCCAATCTGAATTCATTACTGGACAAACTTGGTAGGTCGCAATATTTCACAACATTGGACTTAGCAAAAGGCTTCCACCAAATTCCGGTAAGAGAAGAAGACAGGCCGAAAACCGCCTTTTCAACCCCAACGGGCCATTACGAATTCATTCGAATGACGTTTGGTTTGAAAAATGGCCCATAAACCTTCCAAAGGTTGATGAACAAAGTACTAAGGGAATTCATAAACAAATCATGTGTCGTGTACATGGACGATATTCTCATATTTAGCACCTCTCTCCAAGAACATATAAATACTATTAAAAAAATCTTTAGAGCCCTAAGGGACGCAAAACTAAAAATACAGGTAGACAAATGTGAATTTCTAAAAAGAGAAACACAATTTTTAGGCCATGTTCTCACAATTCAAGGCATTAAACGAAATCCTGATAAAGTTTCAATCATACAAAATCTAAAGATTCCGAACACAACTAAACAAATAAAATCATTCTTAGGAATGACCGGTTTCTACCGAAAATTCGTAAAAGATTATGCAAAGATAGCATTTCCAATGTCAAAATGTCTAAAAAAGAGCCAAACTATAAACACTAATGACCCCAACTACATAGTCGCATTCGAGAAACTGAAAGACCTAATCACAAATACCCCAATACTAAGATACCCAAACTTCGATAAAAAATTTAAAATCACGACTGATGCAAGTAACTTTGCAATCGGAGCAGTCCTATCTCAAGAAGGCCATCCAATTGCTTACGCATCTCGTACCTTAAATAGACATGAATGCAACTATGCAACTATAGAAAAGGAACTTCTCGCTATAGTTTGGGCAGTCAAATATTTTAGACCCTATATATTTGGAAGGGAATTCGATTTAGAAAGCGATCATCAACCACTTAAGTGGCTCATGACAAAGTATTCGGGAAAAGACATCAGCCCGAGACTTCAAAGATGGCTAGTAAGCCTGGGAGAATATAAATTCTCTCTAGAATATATAAAAGGGAAAACTAATAATATTGCAGATTTCCTTAGTAGGATCAAAGAAGATGAAATCAATCAAGGGGAAGATCAAGAGAACCAAAACACATTTAATGAAATAGAAACCCCGAATACCCAACAAAGTGACAACGAGTCGATAGAGGTACAAACAGTTCACTCTCAAGAGGAAGACTTAGGATATAGTGTACCAATTCTGGAGACAGTCGTCAATAGGTTTAAAACACAAATTATAATAGTGGATGAAAATAATGACAGTCCTACTCAAATAATATTTGGCAACAAAAGAATCGTCATTAGGAAGCAGGATATAGAAAATAATGATGTCCTTAATATCCTAAGAAGAGAAGTAGGAAAAGGAAAAGTTGGAATATATTCCTACCTTAACGACCATGAGTATTATATAGTACAAAAAATTATTGAAAATGAGTACTCGTCAAACAATCAGGTTAAATTTGTCAAATGCACAAAATTTGCGAGGGATATAGAATCGGAAAATGAACTAAAAAAACAAATATCCCTTTTCCACAAAAAAGAAAGCGGACATTGCGGAATTATAGCAACATACGAAAAACTTAAATCAATTCAATTGGGTCCCTTACTGTATCTCTTATACACTTCAGATATGCCCAACAATAACTATACATTCATATCGACCTTTGCTGATGATACGGCAATATTGTGCTCTCGCTCTAACCCCATAGAAGCTACTAAACTCCTGCAGACTCATGTCGATTCTCTCGAAATCTGGCTAGCAAAATGGCGTATAAAAGTCAATGAATCAAAGAGCGTACATGTAACCTTCACGCTAAGGCTAGATACATGTCCCCCACTTAAAATTAATGGCCAATCAGTTCCACAATGTTCCTCAACAAAGTACTTGGGTATTCACCTCGACAGAAGGCTGACATGGAAAAATCACATAGAGGCAAAGAAAACTCAGATCAAGCTTAAAATGAATCAGTTATGGTGGCTGTTACACAAAAGATCAAAGTTGAATCTTGAATACAAAGTGCTATTATATAAAGCAATCCTGAAACCAATCTGGACTTATGGTATTCAGTTTTGGGGCACCGCATCTCCCTCTAATATCGAAAAATTGCAGCGAATACAATCCAAGTGTCTGCGAATTATTGTAAACGCGCCTTGGTATATGAGGAACGTTAACATCCATCGAGATTTAAATGTATCCACAATTTCTGAGGAAGTTGCAATGTACTGCAGAAGCTACATTCAAAAATTACACAATCATCCGAATCCTCTTGCTAGGCAATTGTTGCTGAGCAAGGGGCATCGTCGATTAAAAAGAAAAGACACACTGAATATGCTGTAAAATTGCTACATCTCGCGACTCACCAAATTGTGATGGAACGTAGGGGATATCACATAGTTTTATTTAGTTTGTAAGATTTGAATACTTATTGTTAGTTTCTAAGTATTTAAGAAAGATTCAATAAAAAAAAAATAAGCTAACAAAAAAAAAAAAAAAAAAAAAAAATTCTATACAACCCAAACCTAAAAACAACTATACACAAAATTATAAACAATTGCGATATTTGCAGCGGGGGAAAATATGATAGGAACCCGATACAAAACAAATATTATCATACAGAAACTCCCGAAACCATCAATGAAATCGTCCACATAGATACTTATGTTAACAGCAAACATTCGTTTATAGTATTTATTGACAAATTTTCAAAGTATGTAACTTGCCTACTACTTACAGATAGGAATAATAGAACGATGGTTAATAAATTGCAAGAATATCTAGCATTAAGGGGAAAACCTAGAAAATTCATATTCGATAACGAATTCAACACAACCACAATTAAAGACTTTCTAAATGAACAAAACATAGAATACCATTCCACAAAACCAAATAGCCATACTGGAAGTAGCGATATAGAACGACTGAACAACACATTAACAGAAAAAATAAGAACACTGAATATTGAAGAAAAATTACCAATTACCACACAAATTAATAGAGCAATAATGTATTATAATAACAATTTCCATAGCACTATAAAATGTATTCCATTAGAAGTGCAAAATTTCCAGATTGATCACAAAATTATCCATGAAAGGATAGCAAAAACAAAAACAAAAATTATTCAGAAAGCAAATGAGAATAGAGAATCATATGTGGAAAACAGGCAAATAGGTTTCATAAAAAATTACAAAAATGTAAGACACAAAGAACAACCAAAGTTTAGAAAATCAAATTTACAAAACATTCATACAACCAATATTAAAAGACCAACCAAATTTTCAGGTGACATTCCTACTAATGATCATATGCTTAGCACCGACGATGGCAATGGTGAAGGTAACACAAATACAAACTGAAGCGGGATTCATCCAAATCGATACATCTATGGTCGAAATAGTTAATACAACTAAAATAATATTACATGTAATTAATCCATCAGAAATACTCAACCTTATTGAACAAATGCATGAAAACGCAAAAATAATTACTGGGCAGAACAGACTTTATTTGGAAACAGAAATCCAAACAATTCAAACAAAAATCAAAACTATAATCCCAACAGTTTCTAAAAGACAGAAAAGGGGTCTCATCAACTTCGTAGGAAAATTAAATAACTGGATGTTTGGCCTTATGGACGATTCCGATAGGCAGGAAATAATGAAACATTTACTCAATAATCAAGAAAACAATCATGAAATAATAAAAGCCATGAATGATCAAATTAAAATTAATACAACAATCAATAAATACTCTAAAAGAAACGATAGTAGACGACAGAAGAGAAATAGTTGAAACTCTTAACGACATAAACCAACATGACAATGTAATGAGAAATGAAATACTGTACCACGACCAACTTTTAAAAATAAGATTTTTAAATGACAAAATAGACGCTATACTAGACTCTATAGCCTCTGCGAAATATAACCTCTTTCACCCATCAATTTTAACAGAAGAAGAATTAGAAAAATATGACATAAACTTTTATAAAATAAAACTCATCAGAATGGGGGTTATGCAACATAACGAAAATTTAATAATCGCTATAAAACTACCGATAAATTTAATTCGGACCAAGGTAAAACGGACAATACCATTAACAAATAGTAATAATAAAAAGATCGACATGAACATTGAGGATACTGTACAAATTAAAGACAAAACATACATATATGAAAAAGACAAGACAATAAATGAACTTAAAATCAGTAAAAATTGTGTTTTAGAAAAGAATTGTAAGTTAATTATAGACAATGAGGAGAAAATATATATTATAAATGAAGGAACGATTTTAATTCAAAATATGGAAAATATATCCATAGAACAGAATTGTAACACAAATGAAACTAACAAAATAACAAGCGGAAATGCTCTAATTGAATTTATAAATTGTACAATTATAATCGATGGCAAATTATTTTCAAATAATGAGGAAATTTACATACAGGAATTCTATAATGAAAAAGAAGGAGAAGAAATATACAATTTTACAACAAAACCCTCCTTCAAAGATATTGTAATAAATGAAATAAAAAACCTAACAGAGCTAAAAGAAATAAAATTAAAAAACATAATAACAGACTCAGTAACGTTATTATTGTTTACTTTACTAACCCTAGCTATAATTATATTATGGTATAAGTTCAAAAATGAAAAAAATAGGGTCCAGGAGAATCCTATGACTACAGGGGGAGGAGTTACGTTCCTTCACCCTGTATCGAACAATTATACTGCTGACGACGACATCAGCATAATTGTTCAAAAATATTTAAACAAATAAATAAATCGAAAATCGTATCAGATTGCTTGATTGGAATAAGCAGCGTAAAATATACATAACAATTGCGTTGCTTGTGCTTAGCAAGCAATTTCGATACGAAAAGGCATTTGCATATGCCAGTAGATTTTAAGTTTTTAGTCTTAAGATTGATTTCAAATAAAAAACACCAAAAGAATAGTATGTGTTCCATTAATTTAATTTCGTTTTAAAAAATACTTAACTCGTGTTCATGCCGATTATGTCAATATCGTCGGCATACGCTAACAGCATGACACTTTTGTTGAAGATATTGCCATTATGTCGTAGATCAGCAGCTCGTATTATTTTCTCCATAATAAGATTGAAGAAGTCGCACAATAACGAATCACCTTGTCTGAAACCCCGTTCGGTATTAAACGGTGCGGAGAGGTCCTTCACAATTTTCACTGCACAACGGGAGTTATGCAGTGTCATTCTACAAAGTCGAATGAGCTTTGCAGGAATACCGAACTCAGACATTGTTGCATAGAGGTAATCCCTTACCGGACTATCGAAAGCGGCTTTATAATCAACAAATAGGTGGTGTGTGTCGATCTGTTTTTCTTGGGTCTTCTCCAGGATTTGGCGCAGTGTGAAAATCTGGTCGATGGTGGATTTACCAGGTCTGAAGCCACACTGATACGGTCCAATCAGGTTGCTGAGCATAGGCTTCAACCTTTCACACAATACGCTCGATAGAACCTTGTATGCGATGCTCAGGAGGCTTATTCCACGGTAGTTGGCGCAAATTGTGGGGTCTCCTTTTTATGTACAAGACAGAGAACACTGAGCCTCCAATCATCAGGCATGCTTTCATCCGACCATATTTTGCTTATGAGCTGGTGCATGCGGGTGAGCAGCTCATCGCCTCCGGTCTTAAACAACTCGGCAGGCAGGCCATCAGCACCTGCAGCTTTGTTGTTCTTCAGCCGTAAAATGGCCGTTTCAACCTCGTCATAATCGGGTGGTGGAACATCAACACCATCATCTGTAATTGGGGTTATCGGGCAATCTCCTCCACTGGCGGAATTGTTCGTAGCATCGCCATTCAGTAACGTGGAGAAGTGTTCCCTCCATAGGCTCAGTACACTCTGGACATCTGTAACCAGATTCCCATTTCCATCACGACAAGAAGAGGCTCCGAGATTTAAACCTCCACCCAGGCGCTTGATCTTTTCGAAGAATTTTCGAGTCTCATTCTTGTCGGTACACATCTCTATCTCCTCACACTCGCGTCTTTCCAACTCCCTCTTCTTGCGCCTGAAAAGACATATCTCTGCACTCCTTTTCGCCCTGTACCGCTCCTTAACAGCTCGCGTTGCGCCTGCACTCAGTGTTTTTCTGTAGGCGGCGTCTTTATCTGCGGTAGAGTCGCGACACTCCTGATCATACCACTCATTCCTCAGAGGCCGGTAGTAACCGATTACCTCCTCGGCAGCAGTAGTCATGGAGTGGGATATATGTGTCCACCGTGCGCATGTATCATTAAATGGAGGAGTGTTCTGCATAAGCAGATCGGATAGTCGAGTGGAAAATGCATCTGCTGTCTCTGGTGATCGCAGCTTACTGACATCGAGCTTTCTCTGTGTGGGACTTCTCTTTTATTTGCGACACATAAACGTGTGCGCACCTTAGCTGCAACAAGGTAGTGATCCGAGTCGATGTTGGCACCACGGATCGATTTCACGTCCATCACACTGGAAGCATGTCTTCCGTCAATCACCACATGATCAATTTGGTTTCTTGTTCTTTGATCTGGAGAAAGAAATGTCGCTTTGTGGATGTCGAGATGCTGGAATCTGGTACCACCAATTACCATGTTTCGTGCTGCGGCGAAGTCGATCAGCCTCATTCCGTTATCGGAGGTGTTCTGGTGGAGGCTGAATTTTCCGACAGTTGGACCAAAGGTACCTTCCTTGCCCACCCTGGCATTAAAGTCGCCAAGCACGATTTTGATATCGTGGCGGGGGCAGCGGAAGAATTTTGCCTTGATGCGGATTGTGGCCAGCCGTTCGTTCACAGGCGTGAACTGTGAGACAAGATGTCGTAGTCTCTTGCTGACCAAAAATGCACATCCTAATTCGTGCCGTTCATCATGGCAACTGTAGTAGATGTCACAGGACGCTCTTTTGGAGCAGCCCTGTCCCTTCCATCGCATTTCCTGGAGAGCGGTGATGTCAGCTCTGTATTTTTCGAGGACATCAACCAGCTGGATAGAGGCACCCTCCCTATAAAGGGACCGGACATTCCGGGTGCATATCCGTAAATCATTGTCCTTTTTCCGTTTGCGGGGGTCATCAACAAAAGCGGTAGTCCTTATCCGAGGCATATCTGTTTTTTTCATTGGGGCGTTTTTTATGTGGCGGGTCCCAAACCCAACGCACAACCTCTAACCGAGCAGATTTTCGCTACTCACGTCAGCCGCCTCCCAGCGGGTGCCAGGAAGACGTTGCCCGGTGGTCGATCCATGGAGGGCCCCCATTAATAATAATGAAAGCGCCATCACATAGTAAGCAGAGCAAGCTATATGACTACCCCTCATTAACAAATAAAGGTATCATCACATAGCGCTCTGATCAAACTACATGACAGCCAGTGAGTTGACTTGCGATGAGTTCAACAAGGATTGCGCTAGCCCCACCCGGTTGAGGCAGTTAGACACGTTACCTTGCGAAAACACCACCAAACCACCAGGCATTTGACCGGTTAGTTTACTAAAATAAGGACTTGAGTAACGTCGAAGGGATGCAACATCTAAAAAGTAGCGTTTGTACAGAAGCGGCCTTATTTACCTGTGACATCAGGAAATAATTTAACAGCGATTGGGCTATTAACCAAACGATATCAAAACCCTGTAACATTAGTTAAGAACTTCATCAAAAAATTATTAACTCTCAAGGCTGTACACAATGACAATGCTTACGACTTTAAAACCATAATGGATTCTTCAAGAGAAATTCTTCAATATTAACAACTTAGGTGTAGACACATCCGCATGGGATCCATTGTTAATACAGGTATTGATACCAAAGAACGAAACACGCAAAATGTACCAACAATTACGAGGAGCCTCTACTTTATTGAAGAAGGTTCAGAGGACTAGAAAATTGTAAAGAACGATTGCGCGATCACAATCATGAAAATATAATCAAATCGTCATCAAGCACAAAAAATCACTTAACGACGATATCCGCATAATGTCCTGTATGCAATGCTAATCATCAAATTTATCAATGTAAGGAATTCTTGAGTATGAAACTACTAAACCGGCGCGAAGAGATTTAGCGTGCCCAATTATGCTTCATACATATGGCGCCGAAGCTTGGACGATGGAGTTGCATCCACCATAGTGTGGTCAGGTAGGGTTTTCGGAAGGTAACGTGTCTTAACTGCCTCAACCGGGTGGGGTTAGCACAATCCTTGTTGAACTAATCGCAAGTCAACTTACTTGACGTCATGTAGTTTGTTCTGCGCGCTATGTGATGGCACATTTATTCCCTAATGAAGGAACCATCATGTAGCCAGTTCTGCTTGCTATGTGATGGCACCTTAATTTTTAATGGGAGTGCTCAACGAGACGTCCACCGGGCAACGTTTTCCTGGGACTCATTGCGAGGCGGCTGAAGTGAGTGGCGAAAACCTCCTCTATTGGAGGTTGTGCGTTGGGTTTGGGATCCATCACATCAAAAATCTCTCCCAATGAAAATTCTGAACAAGCCTCGGGTAAGGACTACCCCTTATGTTGGTTGATGTCCTCGACAAATATAACATAAATCTGACATCATCTCATTTCTAAAAGAGCATCTTGTGATATTTACTACAGTTGCCATGCGGAAAGGCACAAACTCGGATGTGGATTTGTTGTCAGTAAGAGACTGCGACATCTTATCTCACGGCTCACACCTGTAAACGAACGGCTGGCGACAATCCGTATTAAGGCAAAAATTCAACATCAGCGTAATATGCGCCCACGCCCCGACGGATGAGAAAGCGAGCTTCTTTCAATGGCGCGAAGAGTTTATGACCGCTACCCCCGCCACGATATCAAATCGTTCTTGGCGACTTTAATGCCAAGGAAGGTACGTTTGTTCTATCTGTCGGAAAATTCAGCCTCCATCAGAACATTTCCCATAACGAAACATGATAATTAGCAATACCAGATTTCAGCATGTCGACATCCATAAAGCGACGGTGCTGTCTTCCAGTGTGATGGTCATGGATCCATCCGTGGTGCCAATATCGACTCGTTTCAACGTTTCATCGACTGGTTGCAGCTAAGGTGCGAACACATTCATGTGTCGAAAAACCAAACGAAGTCCCACACAGAGAAAGCTTCACATCAATAAGCTGCAATCACTAATGACAGCAAATGTTTTTACCACTCGACTATCGTATGTGTTTATGAAGAACACTCCCCCTCTTAATAATACATGCGTACGGAGACACATATATCTCACTCCATGACTACTATTGCCGAGGAGGTAATCAGTTTCACGAACTCTCCAATTAGAGATGATGGTGTAGATGTTACACCACGAGATCAGAAGGGCGATTTCTAGGCTTCAAAACAACAAAGCTGAAGGTGCCTGCCTGCCGAGTTTTTAAGACCGGAGGCGATGAATTGATTCACCAGTGTGCACCAGCTAATAAGTTGAAAACATGCTCGATGATTGGAGGCTCAGTGTTCTCTGTCTTTTACATAAGAAAGGAGACCCCACAATTTTTGTCACTTACTGTCAGGCAGGCCATCAGCTCCTGCATCTTTGTTGTTTCTCAGCCCAGAAATGACCCCTCTGACCTCGTTATTGTCGAGTGGTGAAACATCTACACCATCATCCGTGATTGGGCAGTTCGGTAGATCTTCTCCACTGGCGGAATTGTTTGAAGCGTCGGCATTCAATAATGTAGTCAAATGTACCCTCCGTCAGCTCAGTACATTTTGGACATCTATAACAGAAAGAGGCTCCGGGATTTAAACCGCCACTCAAGCGCTTGACCTTCTCGACGAATTTTCGAGTCTCATTCCTGCTTCTATGCAGGAATAAGACTTTTCGAGTAAGACTCTCCTTACACTCGCGTCTTTATTATTATAAATTTAGGGATTAGCCGAATCAGACCACTTATATGGGTCCCTTTTCGTCCCTCAAATCGTGTGTTAATTATTTGTTCGGTTGCAGAATTCTTCTACTTCCTTCCTCATAATAACTTCACGCGTTATTTCAAGCATCTCTTTGTGGGGTATGTTCCACATTTCGAGTTCATCAATAAATTGGCGACCCAGTGTGGACATCCTCCTGCTTGCCAATGCAGGACACTGGCACACTATGCGCGCCGCTGTCTCTGCCTCTTCCATGCATAATCTGCAAATATCAGCATCCTCCCCATCAACAAGACCCATCTTTCTGAGGTGGTACCTGAAATTGCCATGCCCAGTTATTAATGCAGTCAACCAGCTTAGAGTCATTCGTCCTAGACTGAGAGCCCTCCCCGATTCACTGCCCTTTGATAGCCTCAACGAAGCCTTTGCCTGTCTACAAAAAGATAAGTTCTCCCATCTCGTGAGATAAAGTTTCTTTATCCACTCTTCGACCTTTGCCTTCACCGTCCCGCTGCTGAGAGCAACTACTGGTTCCGGTCCATAAAATTCAGCTTCAGATCCTTGTCTAGCCAAGGAGTCTGCAGCTTCATTCTGTTCTATACCAATGTGTCCCTTCACCCACATAAGAGTAATCGCATTACTACGAGCACACCCATTAAGTTTCTGAACACATTCGAGCGCCAACTTAAAAGATACCGTAGGTTGTTGCAGCCGCCTGATCACCGCCTGGTTATCGAGTGCTAGCAAGATTTTCTTACCTTGCACCTTTCCATCCAGTAGATGGTCTAGCGCATGCATTAGACCTATCATTTCTGCTTGGTATACCGATACGTATCTTCCCAGATTCAGAGTGCATGCCAGTCCCAACTCTTTAGAGAAGATTCCAGCATCCGCTCTGCCATCCATTAATGAACCATCTGTAAAAATACTGATGTCATTTTCCTCACATACATCATGTGTGAGGCCGTCTTCAATGAGTGTTCTGTGTGACTTTTCAGTCATCTTCAGCCTACCCATTCCCTCCATTGGCATCTGCGCCTCCTTTACACTGCTATATAGCAGTGACAGGATGCCCCTGTGCCCCCCTCTGTGCCGAATCCATACCAATTATTGGTTGTCTTCAGACGTAATGCTGTTAATGCCGCTGACTTCATAATATGCAAGTCCAACGGCAGCAGCCCGAGAAAGACTTCCAATACTTCTACTGGGGTCGTCCGGATAGCTCCGGTAATCCCAATACAAGCCATTCTTTGTACCCTATCTAACTTGCTTTTCGCGGTCTTTTGGGTGACCTTAGGCCACCAGACCACAGCAGCATATGTTATTAAGGGTCTGACCATCGTTGTGTAGATCCAGTGCGCTGCTCTGGGAGTGATTCCCCACATGAGACCGAACACTCTCTTACACTGATGCAATACCCGCTTGCCCTTCTGAATCTTGTCATCGACGTGACTATTCCAAGTCAGCTTGTTATCCAGGATGACACCTAGATACTTTACTTCCTTGGATACGTTGATGTTCGATCCAAAAAGCCTAAGAGGGTCTATTGTTAGTCCAGTCCTCCTTTTAGTAAAGAGTACTGTTTCCGACTTACTAGCATTTACAGAGAGACCTTGTTCCGTGCACCATCCTTCAACCATTTTGAGTGCACCTCTCATGGTATCATAAATAGTGTCCAGGAACTTACCGCTCACCGTTACCGCTATGTCATCTGCATACCCGACGGTGTGTATGCCTTTTGAGTCCAGAAGCTGAAGTAGGGAATCGACCGTGATGTTCCAAAGGATGGGCGATAATACTCCCCCCTGTGGACACCCTTTGACTACCCTCCCTCTGAGTCTGTAACTCCCATTTTGAAAGTTTATTGCCCTTTTCCTCAGCATGCTGTCCACCCACCTTATAATGGTTGGGCTGACTTCACGAGAAGCAAGGGCCATCCTTAGCTTATCGAAACCAATCTTATCGAAGGCACCTTCTATATCCATAAAAGTAGACATAGATATCCCTCCACAAGACAGTTCCCTCTCCGCTACGCGAACGAGTTCGTGCAGGGCCGTTTCAGTGGATTTGCCAGCTCTGTACGCGTGCTGACACCTGCTCAGTGGTTTTGTCAGAAGCTTTGTCCTTTCCATGTAGTCCGCCAGTACTCCTTCCATACATTTAAGCAGAAAGGAGGTCAAGCTAACCGGCCGGAAAGATTTAGCCTCTGAGTAGTCCCTTTTTCCCGGTTTTGGAAGAAAGACAACCTTAGTCTCTCTCCATTGAGTCGGGATATATCCTGTAGCCAGGCAAGTAATAAATATTCCCAGAAGCCTGTCTACCAGAGCTTCTGCTCCCCACTGAAGTAGGGCTGGAAATATCCCATCTGTACCCGCTGTTTTGAATGGAGAGAAACGCTTAATGGCGTTTATCACTCCATCTCTGGTGACTATCCTTTCAGCTTCCAATCTTTCATTCCTGTTTGCACCCTTGCGGGTGGCTTCCCAAGGATCTTCCAATCTAAAGCTTCCTGGAAAATGCACCTCTATCAGGTATTTCAGTGACTCTCCGATTGTCTCTGTAAAGGATCCATTCGTTTTGCGAATTAATCCCAACTTTGACACCGGGTCCTTTGATATGATCCTCTGTAATCTACATACATCGGTCATATCTTGCATATTTGAGCAAAATTCCCTCCACGTTTTCCTTTTACGGTAGCATTGAGTCTTCTGCAGCTCCCTTTTCTTTGACTTGTAGTCGTCCCATTCGTTGGGGTCCCCTCTCATGTGACGATTAAAAGCTTTCCTTGTCTCCTTTTTCATGGATTCCAGTTCCCCATTCCACCATGGAGTGGGATCTCCTTCGTCCACTACCGTCAGAGGACATGAAGCTTCAAATGCTTTGATCATGGCTGAGCTGATAGCCCTCACCTGATACTCAACATCTGCGGTTGTTCTAGGTTTCTTAAACCTCCTTGGCAATAATTCCTCAAGAACTTCGCAGTACCTTGTACAATCCATTCGTTTCGGTATCCTTACCATTCTACAGTCGTTCCTATGTTAGTTACATGGTTAGTCTATCCACAACCCTCCAATCCAAAATCCTATCCAACATTTTGACATTCGTCAGAGTAACATCAATAACCTCGCAACGACGTGCGTCGACAAAGGTCGGTTCTGTTGCCCTATTGGCAACTTGTAGACCAAATCTTTCTATAAATTCGAGTAGATACTCTCCTCTATAGTTTTCATTGCTGCTGCCCCACACAGAACTGTGCGCATTGGCATCGCAGCCTAAGATCAGACCAACCCCCTTACCATCACAGAATCTCACTAGAGCTACCACCTCTCTCGAAGGTGGTTCGTCTGGAGAATCGTATGGAAGGTATGCTGATGCGATCATAAATGATCCCGCACCGTCACCTATTCTCACTACTGTGAGATCCGGTGAACACAAGTCAGACATTAGAATCGCACGTATCCCATGTCTAACTAAAATGCATGTCCTCAACTTCCCCTCTGTTTGTGGATAAAACAAAGTGGTCTTTTGTGCCTTTGATCCTTCCATGAAGAATCCAGGGCTCCTGAACTAGTGCAATATCAAGCTCATCCTCATCGAAACTCCGCACCATCATTGCTGATGCTGCTTTGCTGTGGTGAATATTGAGTTGACACACATTTAGTGGTTCCTGGCGCGGGCACACCTCCCACCCAAATGGCTTCTTCCTTGCAGAATCTGCCACTAGCCCCACGCCAGGAGCTGCGTCGCACCCCTCATACTGCATCCTTCTGGAATTTAACGACGGCCTGTTCAAGACCGCAGTTGAGTCTCCCCCCTGCGATCCTGACGGCCTCCGCGTCCTCCCTAGGACACAGCACGGTGAGTACAACACCTGCCCTTTCTGCCTCGCCAAACCCTTCTGTGCGGATAACACTCCATTTGGAAGTGTCCTTCACACAGACGTTCTGGCGCTGCAGCCTTCTGAGGATGATGTCGCTGGCCACAGCATTGCCATGAGCAACAATCACCATCTTCCTCTTTGTCGACAAGGCAGTTAGGCTGTCACATTTGAGCTTCGCACCCTCCCACTGGCGCTCCACTGTCTTGCACAGCCATTGCTTGGATAGCTGATTTTTGCACCTTAGTACAATCAATCCGCTCTCCACCCTTGCCCTGCCGACAAATCCAATGTCATTGACATCGTCTTCAAGAGACTCCATGGCATCCAACAAAGATACCTTGAAGGTACTCAGATGAGTATCCTCCAGAAGCCCCTCTAGTGACAAGTCCATGACTCCCATAACGAGGTCAGCTTCCGCTACTTGAGCGTAAGTCTTCCTCGCCCTGGTGGGCTCGCCCTTTGCCTGTTCAGCCCGACGTTTAGGCGCTCTGCCAAGACCGCTCGGCCCAGGTACCGCATGCGAGGACTGTGAGTCCGCTGGGTTAACAATCTTTCCAGATTGTCCACCCCGCTCATCACCTCCCGACGTCGGATTTCCCTGTCCCGTCGTTCCCAGAGCTACTCTACCCGTGTTAGGCTTGGGCCTCGAGCCCCTTTCGGAGCGACTGACGGCCTTTATAATTGGCCGTCCATCTCTCCGAGCATTTGCCCCTTTTGGTGTCTGCGTGGAAGAATTATCAACCTTCTCAAGAGACGGTTGTCCATCCTTCCCAGCATCCACCTCAATTGGCCCCTCCGTCGTCTTCGGATGAGGCTCCTCAGGCGTTTAACTTTTCAAAGTGGTTCCGGAGCTATCGCCCCTGAACCTCTTCCCCGAGTTCTCCACCTCCAAGGTCGACTCATCTTGCAGAAGTCCACTGAGTTGGCCCGAGAGCTGTTCAATGGTCTTCTCCGACGACTTCATGGCCTTTTTACGTTGTCTCTTTCGCTTCTGCTTCTCCCGTTTCTTCAACAGGATTCGCTCTGCTCTTGAGACTCCGTCCTCTTCGCTTACACTTGATAAAGCTAACGATTCCGCTCCACTAGGATCGTCTTCGTCCACACCATCAGATGTTCGGCCAGATGTTTTACGCTGCCTCCAAACCGGCTTCCCTGCCGACCTGGTGCGTCCTCTTTATTCAACACCGTCGCAGCCGCCGGCTTAGTTCTTCCGAGACCCGTTGCGTCCGCCGCAACAGATGCTGCCATTGATTTTGGGCTGGCTAAAAGCTCGGCTTCTATGGAAGCCTCATTTTCCGCCATCCCCTCCACTACTTTTCCCGCCGTGGCTATCAGCACTACTTCGTATGAGGCAGTGCTGTCCGCCATTGCAGGAATTTCGTTCTGAGTTCCAGAGGTGGGAACGAGTGGTGCAGCTAACAGCTCGGCCTCTGGTGAAGCCTTATTGTCCGCCGTTCCTCCCGTTAACACCCCCGGAACCCCAGATCCAGTTTTTGGGTTTTTACAATCTTGTTCCCACGAGTTGCGAAGAAATAAATGTCCGCCTGCGCAGAGATTCGCAGTACGCAGGTAAGGCTAATTATTACGGAGGGCGCCAGGTATCCGTAAGCTCACGTTAGCGACTGGGCTATTTGAAAAAGGGGCCCCCAGCCATGCTGATTTTCGGCACGGATCGCTTAACACCTTAATCCAGCCCCTCACCTCCGACCATGATAAGAGTACGTTGCCGAATGCTGTAATATTGAAGAGTAACAAACACTCACCAACTTACCCTTATCTTAGCTAGATACCGCCTGACATCGTACAGGCTAAACTGTGGTATCTATTTCCAGTCGGCACCCTCGAGGCGGGTTCAGTGGAGGATTTTGCCGACCACGCGTGCACTGTTCTTGCTGGAGTAACATACATGAGTCCATAGTTTTTTCATTCTCTTCATATGTTTGTAAAGGCATAAAGGAAGCTCCGGAGATATAGAAATAGCAGATTTAACAATGTGCCTCCGTGCGTCCGTCTGTCTGTCTGACACCTAACTCTATCGGGTAATAACTTGAACATAACATATCGGGTAAAAATTGAGAAATTTGGAATGAGTAGTTAAGTAATGCAACCGCTTTCCCAACAAAACTGCTGACGCTGACAATCTTAGCTATCCAAATAATGCGACATCAGATGCATCTATATTAAATCTGAAATTCTCTGAAATTATTATTATTATGGCAAACTAATAACACAACCGACAACGAGTTACAATATTTGGCAACAGCACCAAATACGTGACGCAAATAAAAACAATATGTATTCAAAAAGAAAAACAACTTGCTAAGAATTGCAGCATCAGCGGAAACAACCAACAGCCGTTCAGGTTAAATTACGAATTGTATAATGAAATAAAATGAAATAAAGGCAGACTCAATTTGGAGTTCAAAAGAAAAACACTTACGGCTTTCATTCTGAGTAACCTATGGTTCAAGGTAATCTTTTGGTTAACACACTCATATATAAAATGTAGTTTTGTATCGTAAAGCAAAACAATACTAATGAAAAGCTATTTAATATAACTTCCATATCAATTTGTGGAATTTTTGGAACATTAAACCATCACGTAGTGAGATATCTTGGCCAAAAATCGAAAAGAAATTACATTGTAAATAAATCGTGGCGAAATATCCAAAAGGAATGAAAGTGTTAGTCCGTTTGTTTAAATGATGATCGGTAGATCGCGCTTAGCTTAGCTTAGACCAAACTTAAGTAAAAATGCTGCTATATTATTTGTGAGATTTATTCCTTGTCGTAGGTGCCGTAGCTCAGTGGTTAGCGTGTAGGTCGTGGGTTCAATCCCCGGCTGAAGCATAACAAATTTAATATAAGAAAGATTTTTATTTCGAACGCCACCCATCTGTCGGCAAGTAATTGGCAATTCTTCTGGCAGTAACAATTTGCAATGGAAAAGTTTTTAAAAGAACTCTGTGACAAAGTTCAGAAAAAGTGATGTCGCAAGAGTTCTGCCGTTCGGAGCCGGGTTAAATAAGTAGATCCCTTCTAATATTGTGTAAAATTTAACACGCTCAACTGTAATGGAAGAGAAGCTCGACCAAGGAGCACTTCGGGGCTTATAAGTGCCATATATAATACTAGGTTTATGACCTTTTTCGAGTTTAGCTGAAATAAGAAAG
This sequence comes from Megamerina dolium, assembly GCA_963854835.1. Classification (NCBI taxonomy): domain Eukaryota; kingdom Metazoa; phylum Arthropoda; class Insecta; order Diptera; family Megamerinidae; genus Megamerina; species Megamerina dolium. Next base: position 68,972,902 of record OY978525.1, read on the forward strand.
AAGTCCTTAATTAAAACTGTTGTATATATAAATAAACTGTTATTTATTTCATATTTGATAGATAACTAACGGTTATAAAAAATGATGAATTTTTTAAAATAAAAATTATATCTTAACTTTAACTTAATTCGGGGAGAGTTGTCATAACTTATAATTAGTACCAAATGAATTTACTACTTTAAATACAACATTGTAAATTAGTTATCAGTCAAAGACGAAATAAACATTTCTGTGTCACTCTACGAACGACCGTACACCACGATACAACAATTGGCGATGAGCATATATGTACGAACTTGCACATTTCCCGTTTGTAAGGTTATGTGCATTAACCACGTGAACTTATCGTAGACAAAAGAAAGAAGATGCCCGACATACAGGAGAGCACTCGAGTACTTCGGTATCGAAATTACAACCTGGGGTCGATGGATTAAACGAAAATACAATTGATGTCTTTGGTGTAGATTCAAATAGAAAACAGAGTTATAGTTTTACGGAATATGAGAACACAAACTTACAATGTGTTTTATGACAAAGCAATGACCATAAAATCAGAGGATTTGAAATATGAGGATGCTCCAGGATAATTTCAACCCAAAGTCTAACGATGTCTAAGACAACTATCGATTCCACTTCCGTAAGCAGCAGGTAGATGAACACTGTGCAGAGTTTGTAATTGCATTGCGAAAAATATCTACTAATTGTACTTTTGGCAATCAGACCAGCACTTATTAACGCTCAGCACACACAAAGGACTATTCCAGCCAACGATTCTTATGTTTGGTATAGCATGCGCCCCGGCGAAGTCAAAGCGCTTAATGGAACAGCTGCTAGGAAATATTACAGGCGTTAAAGTTTTCCTCGGCAACATTACGGCTCTTGATGACGAAACGCACTTGACGACTTGGTGCTGAATTGTTCGTTGTGCCTAGCTTACAAACCAAATCCCAAAACCGGCTGTATATTAAACAGGATCACGAAAATAATTTTGGAATTACCCCCTTAATATCTTACTTTGAGACGATTTTAAGGTCATACAAATATTCGTCATAGGTGAGTCCTAAAAACAGCCAAAATCAATCTTTCTTCATATCTCTTTAATTTACTACTCTATTCCGATGTATGATATATCATTGAAGAGATAATTTAGAGTACTCTAAATCTTTTTCAGATTCCGACTCGGTCTACTGTAATTTGTTGACTCCACCCAAGTAAAGTTTTCGAAAGGGTGCATGTCGACTTCGCGGGTCCTTTTATGGACAAATATTTGATGAAATTTATGAATTAAATGATGAATTGATGAATTTTCCTTTGATAAAATTTATATCTGAACTTTAAATTAACTCGGGGAGAGTTATCATAACTTATATTTAGTACCAAATGAATTTTCTACTTTAAATACAAAATTGTACGTTAGTTATTTGTCAAATAGGAAGTAACCATTTCCGAGTGTCAGTCTACGAACGACCATAAACCTCTATACAACAAAACCTTGAGTAAAGTAAATAGATAATACTTATATACAGATTTTTTGGTATGAGGATTTCATTTATAAGGCTTATTCTTTTATCAGCCCTACGCTAGATGGCGTTGAAAACCAGTTTTATTGAATTTCCTTAATTTTAAGATGACGCTGTGGAACAAATTTATTAAATTTATTATATTTATATGGGTACCGTGGCTCAGTGGTAAGTGCGTTGGCCTTCTGTTCAGTACTCGTGGGTTCAATCACTGGCTGAAGCATAAATATAGCATCGAAAATATTTTTCTTTGAATGGAACCCACCTGTCGGTAAGCAATTAACTATTCTTCCGCCGGTAATACTTTGCCATGGTAAAGCTTTTAAAAAAACTCTAACAAAGCTCAGAAAAAGTGATGTCACAAGGGTTCTTCTGCCGTTCGGAACCGGCTTAAATAAGTGGGTTCATTCTAATGCTGTTTATAGATATATATATACATATATATTTATATATATATATATATATATATATATAAATATATATGTATATATATACACACACACACAGACATATATATATATATATATATATATATATATATATAAATATATATGTATATATATACACACACTCACAGACATATATATATATATATATATATATATATATATATATATATATATATATATATATATATACATATATATTCATTGCTGGTGTACCTCAGGGATCAATTTATGGACAATTGTTTTTTACTTAATTTGCTCCTTCTATATTACATGTTTATAAGTATTTTACGATCCATGCCTACGCTGACGATATTCAACTATATATTTCCGCATTCCCTGAGTTTGATGATATGAGCATCAAACTTAATGCTGTCCTCCAGTCCATTAACACGTCGGCAGACAAAAACAAGTTGAGAATTGACCCTTTGAAATCTAAGATAATGCCTATATCGAGGAAGTATTGGGAATTCTCAACTTGAGCTTATCGATACTGTTATGAACTCAGGTTTTTCGATTAACTCGAAGCTAACGTTTTGTGACTATGTTAAGGGAGACTTCTATAAAATATATTATACTGATACAACTGAGAAAAAGTGATGTCACGAGGGTTCTGCCGTTCGGAACCTGTCCAACTTTAAAAGCTTTTTACACCTTTTCTCAGTTGTATCACAGACCTCTTTTAGAAGCGTTAGAAGGACAGTATTATATATTTATATTGTAATGTCATGTATCTATTGTATTTCTTCCAAATAAGTCAGACTCCCTGAAGATAGAGACGAAAATGAAGGAGAAATTTGAAATCATAAATTAAGGCTCATAGTTATTGCTATTAAGCTATTAAAACTAAGATCATCTTAAATTCCGAAGTGACTTATTTGACATATTTCCTATATAAAAATCTGTCAAAAGCCGATACTAGATTTAAGATGATCTTAATTTCGACTATAAATACAATACAAACCTTTTCCTTTAATTTTAAGATAATCAACGATCAAGAAAGCCCACATTACTTAAAAACACTCATCGTATTTTTGAAATTAAGAAGAGTTAAGGAGACAGAACGGGATTGAAAAGTAAAAAACAAATTCGATTTCAGAGTAAAAATAAATCGAATTTCAGATTTAAAATTTTTTAAATGTAATTTCGTATACTCTTCTGAATGTGTGCGTGATCTAATTTAATAATTAAGGGGTGGACATTTCAAACTATTATTGATCCGACCTATTGTACTCCATAGGAGTACATAGGTAATCAATTTTAAAGGTTTACCAACTTAAAAACTTTAAACAGGAACTAAAAAAAAACACTTATTAATTGATTTTATATGCATTGCCATAAGTTTCCATATTTGCATTTTATGGAGTGCCTCGCTGTGCGTTGGTG
>OY978525.1:69591253-69668753 GCA_963854835.1 Megamerina dolium
TAAAATTATGTGATATTCCCAACGTTCCATCACAATTTGTTGAGTCACGAGGTATAGCAATTTCACAACATATTCAGTGTGTCTTTTCTTTTTAATCGACGATGCCCCGTGCTCAGCAACAATTGCCTAGCAAGGGGATTCGGATGACTGTGTAATTTTTGAATGTAGCTTCTGCAAGACGTTGCAACTTCCTCAGAAATTGTGGGTACATTTAAATATCGATGGATGTTAACGTTCCTCATATAACAAGGCGCGTTTACAATAATTCGCAGACACTTGGATTGTATTCGCTGCAATTTTTCGATATTTGAGGGAGATGCGGTGCCCCAAAACTGAATACCATAAGTCCAGATTGGCTTCAGGATTGCTTTATATAATAGCACTTTGTATTCGAGATTCAACTTTGATCTTTTGTGTATCAGCCACCATAACTGATTAATTTTAAGCTTGTCTGAGTTTTCTTTGCCTCTATGTGATTTTTCCAGGTCAGCCTTCTGTCGAGGTGAATACCCAAGTACTTTGTTGAGGAACATTGTGGAACTGATTGGCCATTAATTTTAAGTGGGGGACATGTATCTGGCCTTAGCGTGAAGGTTACATGTACGCTCTTTGATTCATTGACTTTTATACGCCATTTTGCTAGCCAGATTTCGAGAGAATCGATATGAGTCTGCAGGAGTTTAGTAGCTTCTATGGGGTTAGAGCGAGAGCACAATATTGTCGTATCATCTGCAAAGGTCGATATAAATGTATGGTTATTGCTGGGCATGTCTGTAGTGTATAAGAGATACAGTAAGGGGCCCAAAACGCTTCCTTGAGGAACGCCAGCGTGAATATCCAATGGATTTGTTGTGTAATCCTTGTGATGTACGAGAAATTGTCTTTTCGTGAGGTAGCTACTAAGCAATGAGGAGACATTTGCAGGCAGTAATAGTTTGAGTTTGTAAATAAGGCCATCGTGCCATACTTTATCGAAAGCTTGAGTGATATCAAGAAAGACAGCTGAGCAATAATTTTTTTCTTCAAAAGTGTTCCTTATCAGAGTTACAATGCGGTGGACTTGTTCTATTGTGCCGTGCTGTTTTCTAAATCCAAACTGATGTTGAGGAATCAGTTGGTTGAGATTAATAAATGGAGTTATATTCATGACAAGTAGCTTTTCGAATACTTTAGAAAGTAGAGGCAGGAGGCTGATAGGTCTGTACGATGCAACTTTTGTAGGGTCTTTTCCTGGTTTTGCTATCATAATAATTTTTGAAGTTTTCCAGCATTTGGGATAGTGTTTAATACGAAGGATAGCATTGAAAATGTGCATCAGATGAATTACTGAAGCCGGAGGTAGCTCTTTTATCATTTTACCGGTAATTTTATCTGGACCAGGTGATTTTTTTGGGTTTAAATCTTTATAAATTGCTTTGAATATGTCCTTTTTTTTTAATTTTGAGCGTTATTGAGCAAGGTTGAGAAGTTAATTTTGGTAATGAGGACTTTGAAGAGGGTGGATTGGGTGTAAACACACTTTTTATGTGGTTTCCATGCACTCCAATATATGCCTAGTCCTGAAATTCCAAAAAATCTTCGTGGAGTAAATAATCCTTGGGTAAATTAGAAATGATCGCATTAGTGTTCGAAGTCCATTTCCTGAGTGGAAAACCTGCTGATTCTAAGGCTGAGATTAATTCATCTCGGGTGCGCAGACAAGTTAGGAGATCACGTCGTCAACGTACATAAAATTACGCAAGAATTTAGCTGCTAGAGGCAACTCTTCTTGAACATCAGCTGTTAGTTGATGAAGTGTTCTAATTGCTAAGTAAGGTGCGCAATTTAAACCGAATGTTACTCATAATCATGGACTTCTTCGTTAAGAGTATCTCTGAATAAGAACCGTTGAAATTTGGTGTATATCTGTGTATGTATGTATGTATGGTCTGTGTATCTACTTACTTACTTATGTGGCCATAACAACCGAATATCGATTTAGGCCGAAAATAACATGCTTCGCCAGCCATCTCTGCCCTTCGCTAGCTGGCGCCAGTTAGAAATTCCAAGCGCCGTCGGGCTCTCCAGTACTTGGTCTTTCCACCTGAGGTTTGGTCTTCCTCTTCTGCGTCGTCCTCCTGCGGGTTCCGAATATAACACCTTCTTAGCTGGAGTGTGTTCTTCCATTCGGTCGACATGACCTAGCCAGCGCAGCCGCTGGATTTTGATGCGCTATGTCAATATCGGCATACAGCTCGTACAGCTCATGGTTGTACCTTATTCGGTACTCGCCACCAACGCAAATAGGTCCAAAGATCCTGCGTAGGAATTTTCTCTCGAAAACCCCAAGAATTCGCTCATCCGAGGTGGAAATTGTCCAGGCTTCAGCGCCATATGTTAGGACAGGCATGATGAGAGACTTGTAGAGTGTAGTTTTCGTTCTTCGAAAGAGGGCTCGACTTCTCAATTGCTTACTCAGCCCAAAGTAACACCTGTTAGCAAGAGTTATCCTACGCATGATCTCCAAGCTGACGTCATTACTGCTGTTAATGCTGGTTCCAAGATAGACAAAGTCCCTTACTACTTCAAAAGCGTAGTTGTCAACAGTGACGTGCTGTCCAAGACGCCGGGACTCTTTGTTTGTTGACACTAGATACTTCGTCTTGCCCTCGTTCACCGTGAGACCCATCCGACGCGACTCTCTTTCCAACTCTGAGAATGCTGCACTGACTGCTCGCGTGTTCATGCCGATTATGTCAATATCGTCGGCATACGCTAACAGCATGACACTTTTGTTGAAGATAGTGCCATTATGTCGTAGATCAGCAGCTCGTATTATTTTCTCCATAATAAGATTGAAGAAGTCGCACGATAACGAATCACCTTGTCTGAAACCCCGTTCGGTATTAAACGGTGCGGAGAGGTCCTTCCCAATTTTCACTGCACAACGGGAGTTATGCAGTGTCATTCTACAAAGTCGAATGCAGGAATACCGAACTCAGACATTGTTGCATAGAGGTAATCCCTTACCGGACTGTCGAAAGCGGCTTTATAATCAACAAATAGGTGATGTGTGTCGATCTGCTTTTCTTGGGTCTTCTCCAGGATTTGGCGCAATGTGAAAATCTGGTCGATGGTGGATTTACCAGGTCTGAAGCCACACTGATACGGTCCAATCAGGTTGCTGAGCATAGGCTTCAACCTTTCACACAGTACGCTCGATAGAACCTTGTATGCGATACTCAGGAGACTTATTCCACGGTAGTTGGCGGAAATTGTGGGGTCTCCTTTTTTATGTACAGGACAGAGAACACTGAGCCTCCAATCATCAGGCATGCTTTCATCCGACCATATTCTGCTTATGAGCTAGTGCATGCGGGTGAGCAGCTCATCGCCTCCGATCTTAAACAACTCGGCAGGCAGGCCATCAGCACCTGCAGCTTTGTTGTTCTTCAGCCTTAAAATGGCCGTTTCAACCTCGTCATAGTCGGGTGGTGGAACATCAACACCATCATCTGTAATTGGGGTTATCGGGCAATCTCCTCCACTGGCGGAATTGTTCGTAGCATCGCCATTCAGTAACGTGGAGAAGTGTTCCCTCCATAGGCTCAGTACACTCTGGACATCTGTAACCAGATTCCCATTTCCATCACGACAAGAAGAGGCTCCGGGATTTAAACCTCCACTCAGGCGCTTGATATTTTCGAAGAATTTTCCTGTGTCTGTGTATCTGTCGGTACATTTTTTGAATGTCTGCATTAAAAACATATTGGAAAAAGCGCCATTTGAGGATTAGTATCGTTAAATCTAACTGCAAATTTTGACCTGTATACAAAAGATCGTTTAAAGATGTAAGATTACAAGTGAGACTTGACGCGAATTTTGTAGTAACCTTTTCCGACCATATTACCCCATGGTGAGGCAAATAATACTGTTACGTTTTTATTTTGTGAACGTTTAATTTTATTTGAATCAACCTAGTTCGATCACTGGATTCTGTCAATAATAATTACAATGCTTATTTTGTACAACTATATACAGCAACAATTTATATAATCAACTCTATTTACAATCAACTATTTACAATAACTCTTTAATGTACTTTCAACTTTTGCCTCTGATACTGTACAAATGTTTGCGCGATAACTTTCGGGATTTGATTGATTTCATTTGTCAACAACACGCCCTATTTATACTCTGTGGCAACACTTCAGAATCTTTCTTTATCGAGATTCTTTTTCTTTCATTTATCCATACAAACTTCTCTATCTAAATGCACCTTCATTTCTGAATTTAGAATCTAAATTCTAAAAGCAACTCTCCAATCATCGAAAAGAATTACGTTTCGAACAAGGTTTTCTTTTCATTATATATTTTCATTTTGATTCGGTATAATTTTGTTAGCGTTGTGTACTATTTTTCCACGACACTCAGTAAATACCTAACGGATAGACTCAAGGATGTAACACACAATATTCCCACCTAAACCCAAGCTCCTAAATATCCTTCGTTAGGTGGTTAGGTGAAATAAAGCAGCGTTAATTATACTTGCGCTTTTATGTCTTCACTTTATTTCGGGTACTTTTCACTTTTAATTACAATTACTTATTTCACTTCACTATTCAAGTAGACTCACAACTAAAAAGCGACTGCCTTCAGTAAGCTGGCAGATTATATACCATTTTTCTAATACTATCCACATACCGATCTACCTATATACCGATGTTATATACATACAATAATATATTCACACCACATATGTGTGTATGTATGTATATATATATGTACACGATCGATTCAAACCACATGTGAGCATGTATGTACCAATTATATGAGAAAGCAACTTTTTGATATTCACACACATGAGCAGTCCACGTGATTTTAGTTATCATGGAACGTCTAAACATTGTTGGTATGTTTACGTAAGTGCAGAACTACGAATTGTGTGGGAAAGTGTTTTGTCAGCTTTTTCACACCCAATTGCAACTCAATGTTGGCTCAATATTCTGGCATTCCACAATTATAAGTAATATTAATATGGATTGTGTATATCACAACTTCAAGCAATGTTGGTATGTGTATGGATAAATATGTATTTCACAATTTCGGAAATATGCCGTGAGGCAAAATATGCATATGTGCATATTTCATATTTTGGCTCGCAACATCCCTCCCTTCTCTCAGGAAGAAAAAATTATCATTATGAAATAATAATAAATTTTTATTATAGGGAAAAAGTTAAAATTATTCTTATTTTGGAAAATTAAGAACAATTCAAAACCTATGACACTTAATTGGAATAAAATTCGAAGTGTTATATACATATATACAGGGTGACTTGATTAAAAAAAACACATAAAATTTAGAGAAATGAATGAAATCTTTATTTGAGTTGATAAAACGATCTATATAATTCAATGTTTAAAGATGAGTATATGTAATAGTTGACCGCAGCTGCGCCTCAAATGTTTCATACGCTGGGTCCAATTTTCGCATACTCTCTCCAACATATAGGCCCGTATCTCACGAATAAATTCTTCAATATTAGCTTCCAGTGCATCAACCGTTGTGAGCTTGTCGCTATAGGCATGAGCCCCACAAAAAATAGTCAAGGCGGTAAATTGATCGGCTCCAAACGTGAAATAAACTGTTCACAGAACTCGTCTCGCAATTAAGCCATTGTTTCGCGTGCTGTGTGGGATGTGGCACCGTCTTGTTGAAACCACATGTCAGCCAAGTCCAACTCTTCCATTTTGGGCAAAAAAATTTGTAATCATCGCACGGTAGTGCGCGCCATTCTCAGTAACGTTCCTACCACCGGCACACAATCCACACCAAACTGTGAATTTTTCGGGATGCATTGGCTGCTCTTCACACCAAATACGGCACTTTTGAACACAAGAAAGTGCACGATACACTTTCATAACTGAGAATGAATTTTGATAATAAAATTCAATAATCTGCAAATGTTGTTCGTTTGTAAGTCGATTCATGGTTAAATTATAGACCAAACTGAACATGTTCGACAGTAACATGTTACACGAAAACAGCTGTGCTGCCAAAAACAGTGTTGCCAAAAAGAATCTTGTCAAAAAATCACCCTGTTGTTTCTGGTAATTCGATGGTTATGGTGTCTCTGATAACGATGTTCTTCTCGTTGGTTGTTGTCTGCTGTACTTAGCTTTTTTAATAGGTTTGTTGCAGCTTTTGTTGTTGAAAACAGTAACTTCCTCTTTATCAAAGTTCGGTATTTGTTTTGGCAATGAGAGCGAGATAATCGGTTGTGGTTGCATAGCTATTATTGTTGATGTCTCATAGCTACGTCGCGCTGGATAGGTACGCCAAAGTTATTGGTTGTAAATTTTATTCTTATGGGTACTCGATGTACTAAGCCTGCTTTGTTTTCTGCTTTGGGCTTATTGGTTCTTTACTGCCTGAAGGATAATTTTGTGTCATAATTTTCTTGGTTGTTACTGTAGTTAATGTTGCTGCGTTATGCGTTATATATATATATATATATATATATATATATATACATATATATATATACACATATATATACATATATATATATATATATATATATATATATATACATATATATACACATATATATATATATATATATATATATATACATATATATATACATATATATATATATATATATATATAGATACATATATATATATACATATATATATATATATATACACATATGTATATACATATATATATACACAATATTATATACATATATATACACAATATATATATATATATATATATATATATATATATATATATATATATACAATATACATATATATATATATACACAATATATATATATATATATATATATGTATATATATATATATGTATATATATATATATATATATATATATATATATATATATAAGGGTTATCCATTTATCCATTTCACGGTTTCAAAAGTATTGGGCTAGAATTCGACATTTGTCAAACTGAGTTGTTAAAACAATTTCTTTCTTTTTCAGTTCAAAGTCTGACATTTGCGAAAATGGATCGCTTAACTATCGCACAACGCATTAAAATTGTAAAAACCTACTACAAAAATTGTGATTCTGCCACAGCTACATATCGTGCTTTAAGAGGATATTATGGTTTACATAATCGTCCAACTACGCAAGCAATTGGCAAAATTGTGAAGAAATATGAAGAGACTGGATCGGTTACAGATATTGTAAGGCCTGTGCATCATCGTTTCGCTCGTACCACCGAAAATATCGCTGCTGTAAGTGAAAGTGTTGCCGAAGACCCGAATGTGTCGATTCCTCGTCGTTCTCAGGAATTAGGACTGTCTTACGGCACATTATGGCGTATTTTGCATTTGGATCTACACCTACATCCATATAAAATCCAGCTCACACAACAACTGAAGCCAGATGACCATTCACAACGTCGTAGATACGTCGAATGGGTGCTTGAACAACAGGGGGTGGACGGCGATTTTTCGAACAAAATTTTCTTCAGCGACGAAGCACATTTCTCACTCGGTGGGTATGTTAACAAACAAAATTGTCGTATTTGGGGTTCTGAGAATCCTCAGGTAATAGAAGAGAGGCCACTACATCCTCAAAAAGTCACTGCTTGGTGCGCTCTTTGGTCCGGAGGAGTGATTGGACCTTACTGCTTCGAAAACGACGATAGAACGACTGTCACCGTCAATTCGGAGCGTTATGGTCATATGATAACCGACTTTTTTTGCCTGCTATTGAAGAATACGACTTAGAGAATATGTGGTTTCAACAAGACGGTGCCACATGCCACACAACTCGAGCGAATATCGCTTTATTGCAAGAGAAATTTTCTGGCCGCGTAATTTCTCGTCGTGACGATATCAAGTGGCCACCAAGATCATGCTATTTGACACCGCTTGGCTTTTTTTTGTGGGGATACGCGAAAGACCGTGTTTATGCAGATAAACCTTTAACTCTTGAGCACCTAAAAACCAACATTCGTCACGTTATGGCAACGTTATGTCAACGTTCAAACTTTATAATAAAAAAGAAATATCAAGATAAAAAATATTTTATATGTGTTTTGTTTACATTTACTTTTGAAACCGCAAAATGGATAACCCTTTATATACATATATATGGCATAAGTGCAGAATACGGTCTCAGAAGAAAAAAAAACAATAAAAAATTGCCTCGGATAGAGCTCCGTTTTGTGAATATAAAAAATATAAAATTTGTCTCCGCAAATGTCCATACAAGGCGTGGTTCAAGGTCAAAGTTCAAAATTGAGGTCGATATTACTCGAATGTATAATGGCGGTCCCGCAGGGCTGATAACTAATGTGGTCCCGAATGAGGTGAACCTTTAGCGGGCAGTATGAATCGTATTTGCCGTTGGAGATGGTGGTATCTTGTGAAGGTTCTCCCTCCGAATAATAAAAACATCATATAGGAACCACTAAATGTGTCAACTCAATATTCACCACAGCAAAGCAGCATCAGCATTGATGGTGCGGAGCTTCGATGAGGATGAGCTTGACATTTCACTAGTTCGGGAGCCCTGGATCCTTCATGGAAGGATCAAAGGCCTATCTGCACAAAAGACCACTTTGTTTTATCCACAAACAGAGGGGAAGTTGAGGACATGCATTTTAGTTAGACATGGGATACGTGCGATTCTAATGTCTAACTTGTGCTCACCGGATCTCACAATAGTGAGAATAGGTGACGGTGCGGGATCATTTATGATCGCATCAGCATACCTTCCATACGATTCTCCAGAGGGACCACCTCCAAGAGAGATGGAAGCTCTAGTGAGATTCTGTGATGGAAAGGGGGTTGGTCTGATATTAGGCTGCGATGCCAATGCGCACAGTTCTGTGTGGTGCAACAGCACCGAAAACTATAGAGGAGAGTGTCTACTCGAATTTATAGAAAGATTTGGTCTACAAGTTTCTAATAGGGGAACAGAACTGAACTTCGTCGACGAAAGTCGTCGCGAGGTGATTGATGTTACCCTGACGAATGTCAAAATTTTGTACAGGATTTTGGATTGGAGGGTTGTGGATAGACTAACCATGTCGGACCACAGGGCCATTCACTTTGGGGTTAAGTCCGATAAAAGACATAGGAACGACTGTAGAATGGTAAGGATACCGAAACGAACGGATTGTACCTACAACCGCAGATGTGAGCTGTCAGCTCAGCCATGATCAAAGCATTTGAAACTTCATGTTCTCTTACGGTAGTGGACGACGGAGATCCCACCATATGGTGGAATGAGGAACTGGAGTCCATGAAAAAGGAGACAAGGAACACTTTTAATCGTCACATGCGAGGGGACCCCAACGCGTGGTCAAGTCAAGTCTACAAGTCAAAGAAAAGGGAGCTGAAAAAGACTCTACGTAATTGTAAGAGGAAATATTCACTACTTGGCTGGTTACAGGATATATCCCGACTCAATGGAGAGAGACTAAGGTTGTCGGGAAAAAGGGACTACCCAGAGGTTAAATCTTTCCGGCAGATTAGCTTGACCTCCTTTTGCTTAAATTTATGGAGAGAGTACTGGCGGATTACATGAAAAGAACAAGGCTTCTGACAAAACCACTGAGCAGGTTTTAGCACACATACAGAGCTGGCAAATCCACTGAAACGACCCTGCACGAACACGTTCGTGTAGCGGAGAGAGAACTGTCTGAACCGATTCTGAATATTCCCGGGGAATTTATCCCCGGGAATTTGATCTTTCCCGAGAATAAATTCCTCCTATTCTAAACAATCAGGGAACAGAATACAAAGGGAAAGAGAATTTCGAATTTTCGAAGACAGCTGTTTTACTTATTGTGGTTTGTTTTGAATAAGAAGTGCAATTTATTTGTTACATTTTAACAATAATTCTAAATAAATAAATATAAACACAATAGAATTGTGTACAAACTATAAAATATTATGTATAGCATAGCATTTAGATTGCTAGCAGAGGAGCAGGAGCGAGAGAAGCAACAACAAAGGAGGCAGTTACGCGACGCGGCAAATCTGCTTGAACTGCCGGATACATTTTAATTATAACAAGTTACTTTTATATGTATTTATTATATTAATTATTCATTTTCAAAGGTTTGAAAAATATTATAGAGTGAACAAGCCCGCTTTTATGTATCTGCTGGATGTGTTGTCGTCGCATATTCAGCCCAAAAACGCATTCGCAGGGATACGGAAAGATTGTGATGTGTCCTTGGCCCAGTGTAGCTTCAGCAAAGTGTTGACGGAGGTCATAAATATTTTTGAAGAAAATGTATAACCAAAATGGATAAAATTTTCCAAAACGGCAATAGAAAAAAGGAAAATAGCATTAGCCTTTTATATGAAACACGGCATTCCAGGTGTTATAGGATGTATTGATGTGAAACGCATATTCGTAGCAATAATACGAATTTCATTCCACCTCCAAATTCCGCCAAAATCTGGTGAGCTCCTCCCTGTTTCCTTTATAAAATCCACGCGTAATGTCGGGATGTGATTGCATTGCGTTTAGTATAAGATCGAACTGGAACTTGTTCGTTATTTTTGACCTGAAAGTAAGAATAATGCCATAATAATATTTGTAATAGTAATAAATAATGTTATTTATTTAATAAATAACAACATTTATTCCATTTTCTACGAAAACAATTAAATACTTACATTTTCGCATACAATTCCCTTGCAGATAGTTGGTGGAATAATTTTCAATAAATGTCATCACATTCTCCCTTTTATTTACATTCGGAATGCCTACTTTTTTTCTCAGGGAAGAAATTCCCGATTTCGAAGTTCGTTTAGAATTGGAGGAAAGGGAAAAGGAAAAAACTCCCGGGGAATTTATATTCAGAATACAAGAATAGGGAAAAGGGAAAAAATTCCCGGGGAATTGTTATTCAGAATCGGGCTGTATGTCTACTTTTATGGATATAGAGGGTGCCTTCGGTAATATTGATTTCGATAAGCTAAGGATGGCCCTTGCTACTCGTGAAGTCAGCCCAACCATTATAAGGTGGGTGGACAACATGCTGAGGAAAACATCAATAAACTTTCAAAATGGGAGTTACAGACTCAGAGGTAGGATAGTCAAAGGGTGTCCACAGGGAGGCGTACTGCTATATAATCTGCATACCCGACGGTGTGTATGCCTTTTGAGTCCAGAAGCTGAAGTAGGGAATCGACCGTGATGTTCCAAAGGATGGGCGATAATACTCCCCCCTGTGGACACCCTTTGACTACCCTACCTCAGAGTATGTAACTCCCATTTTGAAAGTTTATTGCCCTTTTCCTCAGCATGCTGTCCACCCACCTTATAATGGTTGGGCTGACTTCACGAGTAGCAAGGGCCATCCTTAGCTTATCGAAACCAATCTTATCGAAGGCACCTTCTATATCCATAAAAGTAGACATAGATATCCCTCCGTGTCAGTGGATTTGCCAGCTCTGTACGCGTGCTGACACCTGCTCAGTGGTTTTGTCAGAAGCGTTGTCCTTTCCATGTAGTCCGCCAGTACTCCTTCCATATATTTAAGCAGAAAGGAGGTCAAGCTAACCAGCCGGAAAGATTTAGCCTCTGAGTAGTCCCTTTTTCCCGGCTTTGGAAGAAAGACAACCTTAGTCTCTCTCCAATGAGTCGAGATATATTCTGTAGCCAGGCAAGTAATAAATATTCCCAGAAGCCTGTCTACCAGATCTTCTGCACCCCTCTGAAGTAGGGCTGGAAATATCCCGTCTGTACCCGCTGTTTTGAATGGAGAGAAACGCTTAATGGCGTTTATCACTCCATCTCTGGTGACTATCCTTTCAGCTTACAATCTTTCATTTCTGTTTGCACCCTTGCGGGTGGCTTCCCAAGGATCTTTCGGTCTAAAGCTTCCTGGAAAATGCACCTCCATCAGGTATTTCAGTGACTCTCTGATTGTCTCTGTAAAGGATCCATACGTTTTGCGAATTAATCCCAACTTTGACACCGGGTCCTTTGATATGATCCTCTGTAATCTACATACATCGGTCATATCTTTCATATTTGAGCAGAATTTCCTCCACGTTTTCCTTTTACGGTTGCGTACAGTCTTCTTCAGCTCCCTTTCCTTTGACTTGTAGTCGTCCCATGCGTTGGGGTCCCCTCTCATGTGACGATTAAAAGCCTTCCTTTTTTCCTTTTTCATGGATTCCAGTTCCCCATTCCACCATGGAGTGGGATCTCCTTCGTCCACTACCGTCAGGGGACATGAAGCTTCAAATGCTTTGATCATGGCTGAGCTGATAGCCTTCACCTGATACTCAACATCTGCAGTTGTTCTAGGTCTCTTAAACCTCCTTGGCAATAATTCCTCAAGAACTTCGTAGTACCTTGTACAATCCGTTCGTTTCGGTATCCTTACCATTCTACAGTCGTTCCTATGTCTTTTATCGGACGTAACTCCAAAGTGAATGGCCCTGTGGTCCGACATGGTTAGTCTATCCACAACCCTCCAATCCAAAATCCTATCCAACATTTTGACATTCGTCAGAGTAACATCAATGACCTCGCAACGACGTGCGTCGACAAAGATCGGTTCTGTTCCCCTATTGGCAACTTGTAGACCAAATCTTTCTATAAATTCGAGTAGACACTCTCCTCTATAGTTTTCATTGCTGCTGCCCCACACAGAACTGTGCGCATTGGCATCGCAGCCTAAGATCAGACCAACCCCCTAACCATCACAGAATCTCACTAGAGCTTCCACCTCTCTCGAAGGTGGTTCGTCTGGAGAATCGTATGGAAGGTATGCTGATGCGATCATAAATGATCCCGCACCGTCACCTATTCTCACTATTGTGAGATCCGGTGAGCACAAGTTAGACATTAGAACCGCACGTATCCCATGTCTAACTAAAATGCATGTCCTCAACTTCCCCTCTGTTTGTGGATAAAACAAAGTGGTCTTTTGTGCAGATAGGCCTTTGATCCTTCCATGAAGGATCCAGGGCTCCTGAACTAGTGCAATGTCAAGCTCATCTTCATCGAAGCTCCACACCATCATTGCTGACGCTGCTTCGCTCTGGTGAATATTGAGTTGACACACATTTAGTGGTTCCTGGCGCGGGCCTACCTCCCACCCTAATGGCTATTTCCTTGAAAAATCTGTCATTAGCCCGACGCCAGGAGCCGCGTCGCACCCCTCAGACTGCATCTTCCTGGAATCTAACGATGGCCTGTTCCAGACCGCATTTGAGTCTGACACCCCCAACACCCTGCTGTCGGCTTTACCCTGCCGACAAATCCAATGTTATTGACATCGTCTTCGATGAACTCCATAGCATTCAACAAAGATACCTTGAAGGTACCCAGATGAGTTTCCTCCAGGTGACCCTCTAATGTCCATGACCCCTATAACGAGGTCGGCCTCCGCTTTATGAGCGTAGGTTTTCCTCACCCTGGTGGGTTCGACAGCAATTGCCCCTTTCGGTGTCTGTGTGGAAGGATTATCAACCTCCTCAGGTGACGGTTGTCCATCCAGCATCCCAGCATCCACCTCAACTGGCCCTTCCGTCGTCTGCGGATGAGGCTCCTCAGGCGTTGAACTTTTCAAAGTGGTTTCGGAGCTATCGCCCCTGAACTTCTTCCCCTAATTCTCCACCTCCAAGGTCGATTCATCTTGCAGAAATCCACTGAGTTGTCCCGAGAGCTGCTCAATGATCTTCTCCGACGACTTCATTGTCTTTTTACGTTGTCTCTTTCGCTTCTGCTTCTCCCGTCTCTTCAACTGGATTCGCTCAGCTCTGGAGGCTCCGTCATCTTCGCCTATACCTGATAAAGCTAACGATTCCACCCTGCTAGGAGCGTCTTAGACCGCACCATCAGATGTTCGACCCGATATTTTCCGCTGCCTCCAAACCGGCTTCCCTCCACTACTTTCCCCGCCATAGCTATCAGCACTACTTCGCATGAGGCAGGGCTGTCCGCCATTGCAGGAATTTCGCTTTGAGTTTCAGAGGTGGGAATGAGTGGCACAGCTAACAACTCGGCCTCTAGTGAAGCCATATTGTCCGCTGTTCCACCCGTTAACACCCCTGCAACCGCCGCATTTTCGTATCTAGATCGGTTTTTTTTGGAATAACGGTGAATTTTGTTGCCACGAGATGCGAAGTAAAGATCCGCCTAAGCAGAGATTCGCAGTACGCAGGTAAGGTACTTATTACGGAGGGCGCCAGGTGTCCGTAGGCTCACGTTTGCGACTGGGCTATTTGAGAAAGGGAACCCCAGTCAGACTGATTTTCGGCACGGATCACGTTACATCTTAATCCAGCCCCTTACCTCCGACCATGATAAGAGTACGTTGCCGAATGCTGTACTATTGAAGAGTAACAAACACCCACCAACTTACCTGTGTTATCTATTTCCAGACGGCACCCTCGAGGCGAGTTCAGTGGTACGATAAATACATTTATTTATTTTTTTTTCCTTTCCTTCCCTTTATTACTTCATTGACAACAATAAAATAAAATATTGATATATACAAAAAATACATTATAATACTAAAAATTTTTCCATTAATATCCTACAAGAATATAGGCTCCCTTAAGATATATAGGTACCCCAAAGAAATAACTGAAGTCGAAATTTGGTAGTACTACACTGTGGACAAAATGTAGCATCAACACTGGAACACCAAACATAAAACAAATACAGTTTTTCGAAGGGATGAAGAGAAAATTTTTAGATATGAAACACAAGAAGTTATGGAATTAATATAAAAATTTAGAATATTTTGCAAATTAGAAGAAGATAGGCGCAATGTTCATGCGTATAAAAACATCTGTTGCAATTCTTAGCGTTGCATTGTAATTGTAATAGGTAATACGTTAGCTAGGTTCAATACAAAACAAAGAAACAAACGAAAAAAATAAATATATATATATATATATATATATTTTTGATACCTCTGAGGTTGTTGATTGCGAACGCAAACAAACGTGTGTGCGCAATATTATAAATAAATAAATATGTGGCACATAAAGCCCCAAAGGGCTCATTGGCCGAGCTTCTCTTCCATTACTGTTGTGCGTCTTAAATTTTGGACAATATTAGAAGGGACCTACTTATTTTAGCCGGTTCCGAACGGCAGAGCACTTGTGACATCACTTTTTCTGAGCTTTGTCACAGAGTTATTTAAGAAGCTTTTTCATGGCAAGTTGTTACTGTCGGAAGAATTGCCAATTGCTTGCCGACAGGTGGGTACCGTTCGAAAGAAAAATCTTATCGATATTAAATTTGTTATGCATCAGCCGGGGATTGAACCACGACCTACAGATCAGAAGGCGAACACATTAACCACTGAGCTACGGCACCCACTACGGCGCAATATTAAATAAATAAATAATAAAGAATAATTAAAATCCAAAATAGATACTCGCAGAAAGAAGAGGAACCAACTCCACAAGTGTGTACATATAATATACCTATACATCAAATTGAACAGAAAATATAGATACTGTGTCTATTTGTGCAAAATTAAAAATTATTAAAATTGAAAATAAATGAGTGTAAAGCGCTCTCCACCCCCCGCGCGTAATTCTCCTTCAACTAATGTTATGGAGATTAAAACGAGTGTAGACGCATCTCATGTAAATAAAAACAATGCTAAATAACTAAACAGAAATATACTTCTAATCTCGTCTCTACTAACAAATAATTTGATCAGTGCACACTCCAACACAACACAGACCAACGGTACTTCTCTCTCGTGGAGCGAACAATGTCCCTCTCCCAATCTTATTGAGGGAACAACAACAGCTTCGAATAGCAACTCCGAAACTCATGTTTATAAACAAACAAGCAGCACATTGTTGATAACACATTGAATGCAAATAAGTCAGAAACAACAAAAGTACAAACAGGTATGGACAGATACATTACAATTAAAAAGAAATTAAGCCCACAGAAATTAAATGATGGTAATAAGGAAAAAATAAATAAAACTAAAATAAATGAAGATGGAAGTGCTTCAGTAGGAAATAGATTCGCATTACTGAGCGACAAAAACGATGCAACTAATTGCACTGACTTGGGTTCTACATCTAGTACCTCTAATGCCAAACCGCCTCCAATTTACTTGCTTGAATGCAGTACCAATGAATTAGTAGACAATCTAACGCGCATAGCTGGCCAAAATAACTTCCATATCGTGTCGCTAACGAAAGAAAACGTTAAAGAGACAAAAATACAAATATATAATGAAGACAATTACCGCGCCATTGCCAAATTTCTCAATGAAAACATCAAAAACTTTTACACATATCAGCTCAAAAGTTCCAAAGGTCTTATTGTTATCGTCAAAGGTATAGATCCGAATGTAGAACCAAATGATATAAAGGAAGCACTGGAAGAAAAAGGATTTCCGATAAAACCAGTTATAAATATGGTCAATAAAAATAAGGTCCCACAGCCAATGTTTAAAGTTGAATTGATTCCCGAATTCAAAAAACTAAAAAAGAATGAAACACATCCTATTTACCAAATGCAATACTTGCTTCACCGTAAAATTACAGTTGAAGAACCACATAAGCGTAAAGGCCCTGTACAATGCACAAATTTTCAGGAATTCGGCCATACTAAGAGCTATTGCACCTTAAGAAGGGAATGTGTAGCATGTGGAGATCTCCATCAGACATCAGCATGTACTTCTAACAAAAACGACCCAAATACTAAGAAATGCAGTAATTGCAATGGTAACCATACAGCAAACTATAGAGGCTGTCCTGTATATAAGGAATTAAAAAACAGGTCTAATCAGATTCAGGCAACTCACTCCCAAGTGGCTACAAAATTTCAAAGTGATGTTATACAAAACAACGTAAATATTCCAAAAATTTCTCATATGTCGTACGCCAATGTATTAAAACAAACTGAGCAACATGCAAAAGAACCAATTGCCCAGCGCAATGGAACCGTTGAATCTATGATTTGCAATTTAACACAATGCATGACACAATTTATGTCTAATATGCAAACTATGATTCAAGAACTGATTAAAGCGCAAAATCAAATGTTACAAGCTCTATTAAATAAAAAATGAGTGTCCTTAAGATCTGCTTCTGGAATGCAAACGGTATTAATAACCACAAAATTGAACTAAAGCATTTCTTAGATAGTAAAAATGTTGATGTAATGCTTCTAGCTGAAACACACCTTACAACCAAGTACAACTTCAATATACCAGGATACATATTCTATAGCACAAACCACCCTGACGGCAAAGCACATGGTGGTACAGGCATTCTCATTAGAAGCAGAATTAAACATTATTCTTTTGAAGAATATTCAAGAAACTACTTACAAGCTACTTCAATATGTCTACAATGCCTTAACAAAAATATAACACTCTCAGCTGTGTACTGTCCACCACGATTTTCATTAACCGAAAAGATATTTAAAGAATTCTTTGACAAGATAGGAAAGAGATTCTTGGCGGCTGGTGATTATAACGCCAAACATACGTATTGGGGCTCTCGTTTAATAAATCCTAAAGGAAGGCAACTGTATAACACTATAATAAATCCACAAAACATGCTCAATTTCGTGTCTCCTGGCCAGCCAACATATTGGCCAACAGACATCTCGAAAATTCCTGATTTGATTGATTTTGCAGTCGTTCGAAATCTTAATCGAAATATTGTCACTGCCGAAATAAGTTACGAACTATCCTCAGATCACTCTCCTGTATTATTTTATCTAAATGAACGCCATCCATTGTCAAAACTATCATTTAGGTTGACATCCCCAAAAACAGATTGGCCGAAATTCAAAAAGTATATAAGTAGTCATATCAACACCAGTCCTGTAATCCAGTCTGAGATCGACATCGATGATAATCTAAACATCATCAATACCATGCTCACTACTGCTGCAATAGTTTCAACCCCACGTGACTCGTTAATGAAAAGCGCCGGCGTAGAAGAGAATGGCAGACATGCCAGTCACCTGCATCAAAACAAAGACTTAAGTGTGCTGAAAGAGCTCTGAAAGAAGCATTAAAACAGGATGAGGAATTTGAACAGCTAAAGTATATCAAAAAGCTTTCTCATATGACTACCAAAACAAATTCGCTTTGGAACTCTTACAAAAAGCTGAAAACACCACTTTATGCAGAATTTCCAATCAGAAAACATGTCGGAAATTGGTCACGCACTGAAGAAGAAAAAGCCAACACATTTGCTATACATTTATGTAATGTGTTTCAGCCCAATCCGCCCGCAAACGACTTTCGAATCCCTCCACATAGCACTGCAACTAGTGGCTTCACTCCCCTCAAAATATCATCCAAAGAAATCAACGAGATTATTAAGTACCAGCTTAATCCAAAGAAAGCTCCTGGTTTCGATGGCATCACACCAAAAATGCTAATTGAAATTCCAACTGCAGCTGTATTATTTTTAGTGGTTTTGTTTAATGCAATGCTAAAACTGGGCTACTTTCCTAACCAATGGAAAAAATCACAAGTAACAATTATCCTAAAGCCAGGAAAAGATAAAACATTGCCGTCATCCTACAGACCCATAAACTTGCTACCATGTCTCTCAAAATTATTTGAAAAACTGCTGTTAGCCAAACTCAGACCTCATCTTGAAGAACGTGACATAATTCCTCAGCACCAATTTGGATTTCGCGAAAAACATGGGACGATCGAGCAGGTCAACAGAATTACCAATGAGATACGGAAAGCATTTGAATACAAAGAGAATTGTTCAGCTATATTCCTCGATGTTGCTCAGGAATTTGATAGAGTCTGGCATGAAGGGCTAAAGTATAAAATAAGAAAACTTCTACCAGAAAGCTCCCACCAAATACTGGAATCATACCTAGATAACCGTCGTTTTGTTGTAAAATATAAAGACTTTTCCACAGAAGAATTCAATATCAAAGCCGGAGTTCCACAGGGTAGCGTTCTTGGCTCCATTCTATATGTATTATATACTTCCGATCTACCAACAGATGCACGGTTGTTGACATCTACATTTGCTGACGATACTGCTATTCTAAGCCGTAATCGAAACCCAATTAAGGCATCCACAGATTTAGGGGAGCATTTAGTACTTGTTGAAAAATGGTTATCTAACTGGCGCATAAAAGTTAATGAGTCCAAATGTAAACATGTAACGTTCACACTTAACAAAAGCACATGTCTGACAGTTACACTAAATAATATCGCCATAACTCATACAAATGAAGTCACCTACCTAGGGATACACTTAGATAGACGGCTTACATGGTGCAAGCACATCGAAGCAAAAAGAACTCAAATGAAATTAAAAGCTTCTTGTCTGCACTGGCTCATCAATTTCAGATCACCATTAAACTTGAAATACAAGGTCCTACTGTACACCAGCATAATAAAGCCAATTTGGAGTTACGGAATTCAATTATGGGGGAACACTAGTAATAGCAATATTGAAATCATACAGAGATCTCAGTCTAAAATGTTAAGGATGATAACTGGTGCACCATGGTATATTAGAAATGAATGTATGCACAATGACTTAAATATCCCAATGGTAGAAATTGAAGTTAAAAACACTAGACAAAAATATACTAGAAGATTACAAAGACATCCAAACACACTAGCAAGAACCTTGCTCAATACCTGCTATACTTCGCGCCTTCGAAGAAAGGACCTGCCAGCCTTTTAATAAAAAGAAGAGCATCGTACAAAAAACATTGCTCTAGATAATAAGGAGCTACTGTTGTTGAATTAGATTAAGATTTTAAAATTTATTGTTAGATTCTTTAGGAATTGATTCAATAAATAAAGAAAATGTATAATAAAAAAAAAAAAAAATATATATATATATATATATATATATATATATATATATATATATATTATATATCTATATATTATATATTATATATATATTATATATTATATATATATATATTATATTATAAATATATATATATATATATTATATATATATATATATATATATATATATATATATATATATATATATATATCAGCCCTGCGGGACCGCTATTATACATTATGTCGTAGGGCCTAGCTTAGCCATTAAGGCTATTCACACTGGACAGTACTCACCGTTTCTGCGCTCAAATCTCCGGTACAAGAAAAATATGTGCCCCGCATTGCCATGGCCGAACCTGAGGAGGTACTCCCTTTAGCACCCGTGATCTGTCAAAAACTGCGTCAGGTTTGGACGTTCTTGAGTAGCTTGTGCGTATACATTCCCTTATTTGTAGCGTCCCAAAGCTGTTGCATCCAGGCTCGTCTGCTTGTCCTCTTTTTGTTCGTCATCCGTTAGATGTCTCTGCTTAATCTTGGTCCTGTTATAGGCTCTGTGCAACTCCGATGCCATTATGTGCGGTGGCATGGTGCCAGATATAACACCTGCAGCCTCGTGCGACACTGTTCTGAAGGCGCATATGACCCTCATAGCGCTCAGTTTGTAGACTTTTTTCGCCTTCTTGGCATATGTCTTTTGGCATAAGGCTTCCCACCATATTGGTGCCGCATACATTAGTACGGACTAGCTAACTTTAGCCAGGAGTGCTTTCCTGCTCTTACTGTGGCCACCAATTTTGCCAATTATTCTGGACAGAGCCGCTGTCGTCGTGGGCGCCTTACCACAAGCTCTTTTTTTATATGCGCCTTGAAATTTAATTTCGGTTCGATCATTATTCTGCTCGTGATGAGCACTACCTTCGTTTTTTCACCCGCAGTTGTAGCTTCGTCGCCGTAAGCCACTCCTTAATTTTCGTTACCGTCTCCTTGCAGACTCTCTGGAACTAGTGTAGGTCCTTCGCTACAATGGTGACGTCTATGTCGTCTGCGTAACCAATTATCTGGGCTTCTCTTGGGGGCGGAAGATGCAGCACCCCGTCGTAGAGCACGTTCCACAGCAACCACCCAAGTACCGAGTCCTATGGCATTCCACTTGTCACATCGTAGCTCCCGCGTCCTTCGTGTGTGTCGTACAGCGGCAACCTGTCGAACATATATCCACCTATTGTGCGTAGGAGGTACGTCGGCGTTTTCTTCGTCTGCTCATAATGTACTGCCAGTTCACCGAGTTGAACGCGTTTTTTATATCTAGTGTAACCACTGTATTTTTTTGTTGCCGTGCATCCATCTGGTGCCCTCAATGGCCTTGCCCGCAATGTCCGCCAATCTTCCAACTGCGTCGATTGTGGACCGATGTCGTCTGAAGCCAAATTGATTTTTAAACAGGCCTGGTAATTCCCCTACTAGGTGTTGCTCCAAACAAGTGCAGATTATCCTCTTCAGGGTCGTGCCCATCGTGTCGATCATGCAGAGTGGGCGATACGCACTGGGCTCTCCCGCCAGTTTGTTCGGCATCTGAAGTAGGACCAGTATTTTTTTGTTGCCGTGCATCCATCTGGTGCCCTCAATGGCCTTGCCCGCAATGTCCGTCAATCTTCCAACTGCGTCGATTGTGGACCGACGTCGTCTGAAGTCAAATTGATTTTTAAACAGGCCTGGTAATTCCCCTACTAGGTGTTGCTCCAAACAAGTGCAGATTATCCTCTCCAGGGTCGTGCCCATCGTGTCGATCATGCAGAGTGGGCGATACGCACTGGGCTCTCCCGCCAGTTTGTTCGGCATCTGAAGTAGGACCAGACGCTTTTTCTTCTACACTTTCGGGAAAACTCCATAATCGGTTTCGTATTGTGAGTGATGACGATCTTCAGCGCCTAGTTCGGGATACCATCAAGATCAGGCGCCTTTGTGTTGCCGATCCTCCCTGCTGCTAGGATGATCTCCGGCTCGTCGATTGTAGCCGATTTCTCTGCTACCGGCATCGCCGGACTTGGCTGGTTGTCCTGCTCCTGTTCCGTGAACAGCGTTTTCACCGTCCCTTCTAGGAGATTAGGTCAAGTTGGAGCTTGACCTCTACCGCCTCTGACCTTTGTCATGACTACCTATGACTGTAAACATCGCCTCAGTGGTTTTAATTGACCTTTTCGCACAGTTCTTTGAAACTTGCAGTTTTACTCCTTTTAACCGCCTTTTTGAGCTCCTTGCGCTTTGCTTTGAAACATTCACGCAGTCCCGCATGCACCTCCGTTCCTTGGCTTCTCTGATAGAGACGTCTCACTTTGTGACATTCGTTTCGCAGTTTATCGATCTCCTCGTTCTACCTCGGCTTCCTATAGGGGTGACGAGCTATCTGCGTATTCGTCTAGCATAAACCGGAAAATATCCTCATCAGGCTTTTCGACTTTCCACCCTTTCGTCAGTGTTTTTGTGGTCTTTCTCGAGTCTGTGTGCTTCCGAATTCTACCATTATAGCAAGGTGGTCGCTATGAGTATAGAAATCACACCTACCAGTTCTCCGACCGCACAAGTCCGCGATTCGCGAACGGAAAATATTTGTCAATGACTGATCCGCATCCATTTCTTCCGCCGGTACTGAGGAACACCGCATCAAATAGAGAAAACCCTTAGAACAGAGTATTGCCCCATTCCTCTACTCACGTGTTGAAATCTCCTTCTATTATGTTTGGCGTTGTAGAAGGGGCATCTCGTATCAGCTCATTCAAAACTCTTTCAACATCGCCTTTTACCATACTGGGTGGGACATAGCAACTATAGAAGTGGATCCAACCGATCTTCGCTCGGACGTAGGGCTTCCCAAGCAGCGGCTTATCCTGAAGGGAATTGCCCTCGCAGGTCCATATGACTTCTTGCTGCCGATTTGGTGACCCGTTTCCTCCTTCCCACTGTTTTTGCAGGCCCCGCAGGAAGGGTTTTTATTGCAGGCCTTCGCAAAGTGCTTCTTCTCGCTGAATTCTGTCTTCAGGGTTTTTGCAGACTTTCGCCATGTGCCCGTATTCCCAGCACCTGTAGCACCTTCTCAGGTTCGGCTTCTCCCGTACTTGGCAAACCACCCATACGAACTTAATCTTCTGAGCTTCCAGCAACCGCCTCGCTTTTAATGCTGGGAGCTTAACCACAGCAATCTACCTCCCTGCTTACGTCTCACGAACGTTTTTGATTGCCTTTTCGTCGAAGTGGCTTAGTTCTTTCACCTGTGATCGGATATCCTCAACGATATCTTCCTTGGTGGTGATTTCATCCAGGTCACGGATTTCATGGGTCAGCCCTCTAGTCTGCGCTTGGTCGCCTAATACCCTGCTCAATTTCTCCTCAAAGATTCCGATGTGGACACCTGCGCTTTCTTAAGCTCTAGCTGGAACCCGGAAGGAAAAGGAATAAGTTGACCCAGCTTAACATATGCAACTGAAATAAGAGTCGACACGAAAAACACGGAGCGCATTGCATCAAAAGTTGAGATATATACGCTGTGCTCTATAACAGGCTATACACAATAGGATCACATGCGCAATGAGAAAATCCAACAGATGTGCGAAGTGCAGAACGCCATCAAGTGCAGCCGGAAGCGTCGAAAAGAGTGGAAGAACCATGTTATGCGGATATCTAACAACCGTTTAGCAAAAATTACAATGATGGGTAAACCAGCAGCAAAGTGGCCACCAGGAAGGCCACCAAAAAGATAGCAGGATTGCTGCACAACGACATCTACAGACGACTGATTATTTGCTTTTAAATTTGAAGATGTAATATATATTTATATATATCTTGTTGTAAAAGTAGAATATATCTAAGAAATTGTTGTAACTAACAGGATATTATTCTAAATAAAGTAGAAAAGAAGAAGAGGATCTCTCCCTTCGCCGCCTTCCTGATGCGCGATTGATTTCTCCAAGCTCCTGCAGACTGTCATTTTTCTTAACTGCCTTAAGTTAAGCGAGTTACGTTAAAGTGTTACTAACTTCACTCTCATTGGCTCTACTCTCTTTTCTACCGTTATTCTGGCTTATTTTCTGTACAATTGAGTTTAGTTCAAGAATATTCGTTGTATTGGAATGTTATTTTCTTCTGAACTAAATAAATCAAACATATTTTGTGAACTAAATAAATAAAACATATTTTGTGAACTAAATAAATAAAACTTATTTGAACTAAATAAATCAAACATATTTTCTGAACTAAATAAATAAAACATATTTCGCGTGTAATAATGATCCCATTCAGTTTGGGGGTTGGCGCTTGGGTTGCCTTCTTCCTGGGGGCTTGCTTCTTTCGCTTTCCCTGCATTCTACCAGCTTCTGCTCTATCCTTACCCGGGTTGCCCTTCATTTGTCTTCCTTTTGAGCTCGAGCGTGGAGACTTGCTAACGAGTTGAGTAGCTCCCTCATATGGTTATTAATGGAGGGTTGTGGTAGGCTCATCATATGGCGCCTTGCCGCTTCCGTCACTACGGTCCTTAGTGCCGCTACCCATGATGGCGCCATAGATGTTACTGCTGATGTTGTTTGTTGCTGTTGTTGCTCTGTATGTACTGCTCATATTTCTGTGTAACCAGCGTATCGTGTGCAGTGGGGCGGGATGAAATAGACAGGAATGGGTATACCCTCACGGAACACTGCCCCTACCCCAGTTCCCTGAGGCCTGTCCAATGCTTTGCCAGTCCTGGAAAACACGAACGGACTACCGCTCGCCCGGAGCAACGCAGGCTACAACTTCTTCACCCAATGCACACTCACTGACCAAAGCCCGAAGGGGCTAGTACCTGATATATAATGCGGCTGACACCTCGGCAGAGCAAGCTTACATCACCCTCTCCTCTCGATAGCCGAGAAACTCAGATCAAGCTTAAAATTAATCAGTTATGGTGGCTATTACACAAAAGATCAAAGTTTAATCTCGAATACAAAGTGCTATTATATAAAGCAATCCTGAAGCCAATCTGGACTTATGGTATTCAGTTATGGGGCACCGCATCTCCCTCAAATATCGAAAAATTGCAGCGAATACAATCCAAGTGTCTGGGAATTATTGTAAGCGCGCCTTGGTATATGAGGAACGTTAACATCCATCGAAATTTAAATGTACTCACAATTTCTGAGGAAGTTGCAATGTTCTGCAGAAGCTACATTCAAAAATTACACAATCATCCGAATCCCCTTGCTAGGCAATTGTTGCTGAGCACCTGGCATCGTCGATTAAAAAGAAAAGACACACTGAATATGCTGTGAACTTGCTATACCTCGCGACTCAACGAATTGTGATGGAACGTAGGGAATATCACATAATTTTAGTTAGTTTGTAAGATTTGAATACTTATTGTTAGTTTCTAAGTATTTTAGAAAGATTCAATAAAAAAAGCTTATTTAACAATAAAAAAAAAACTGAAGTTTTAATGTATTTGGAGGAACAATCCCAATGTTTGTCCAGTCAATACAACCAATCACACCTGGTATTTCGAATTTTTGAAGAAAGAAACTTCCGGCTTGTTGCTTTTGGCTCTCGGACATCTCGACCTTAAGGCATTCAGGGCAAATTAATCCCTTGAAAATGCTCAAAAGTTCTTTTAAAACAGAGACACAGTTGCTTGTGCAAAGCCTAATAGATTTCCAACGATTTTTTGATAGCTCCCATCTGCAGAGTAAAGGTCAGTTTTAAAATTGGTGGTATCGATATACAACGTTGAAGTATTGGGTGTATGAATTAGTAACCGGCCTTTTATGTTACATTGATCCACGCGTAATCGCAATGTCGTACATCATTGTTCGATTACGTAATTTTAAATGTCTATTCACTTACTGTCAAAATCAATCGAAAGTTTTCAATTTGGTTGTGCGCATCATATTTGTTACACGATGAAAAATTTTAAGAATTGGCGAAAAAACACAATTTGCGGAAATTTTGTTAAGATACTTTTTTGTAAAGAAAAGTGCGGTTGAAAGTCATCGTTTGCTTGTGGAATTGTGTGGCGACAATTCTTTATCCAATACAGATTGTAAGGAGTGGTTTGTGGGCTTCGAAAATGGTGATTTTGATATGAAAGATAAAAAACGTTCGTGACAGACGACGATGATTTGGAGATATTAGCCGGCGAAGTTCTTTTGGAATGGAATCCATAAATTGCCAGAAAGATGGGGAAATGTCATAGTTTCAGATGAACAATACTTTGAATGACTTGTTTTTTTACAGAATTCTTAAAAATAAATGATTTTTGAGCCTTAAAAAAGGCCGCTTACTAATTCACACAACCAATATATATGCAGATTTCATTTTGTCCAACACAAACACGAAGGCTTCGTTACTGAGCCGAAAATACGATATAAATCTAAAGAATTTACATTTTAATTTCGTTAACATCATTAACAGTATAAAATTACAAATTTACTTACAAGTGGTTGGGTAATTCAAGTGGATTTGAACTCTCCCTGATACTTCACCGCAATGTCTGAACACTACTTTCGTTATTTGGGTAAGTGTCCTGAAAAAACATATCAATCGAACTCATCACTTTAGTTCTTTTTTATTACAAATTTTTATGTCCACGAAAAGTAATCAAATATCAAATTTGACAGATTAGAATTGTATATCCTTTTTTCTAGGAAATCTAAATTTGCTCTACTAAAAATTCCGTAAATGACTGTTTCGAAAGTGTAACGATAAATAAACAAAAACTAAATTAGCTGATTATTGTTTACTACATAAATATGTTCTTATGAATAAAAATAAAAAAATATTCCAATAGGTCATACAAACATTACCATTTAACTATTTCTTTCATTAAAATTTTTGAAGTAAATTTCCATAATTACACGCTACCTCAAAACACACTGTAATTTAATTTAGTGATAGTAGAATTATATTCATTTTTCAATTTTACGCTACCAATGCGCTTCTAGCCATTTAATGACTTATTTCACAAAAACAATATGATTTGCATGCAATTGCAATGTACAATTGAAGGCACACATTTTGCATTCGTAGCATCTCTAAAAGCTGCGAGTGTCAGCCTGTCTAGATTATCGTCAAAATTATCATGAAAATTACACACCACTGTTTCTATCCATGCAATATTCGTATTTTGGAAATCATCAACATATCAATTGTATGTCTCTGTGCCATTTTGATGAATTTTTCGATCATAGTTTTAGTGTCTGCAAAAAAGTAAACTTGTGTAAATGTAATGAACATATAAAATCATGTATATCCATTAAGTGGAGTAGTGTAACGTATTACTTGTACTACTGTCAGTGTCGTGTGATAAATATTCTCCGAACATTTATACAGCTTCTCACATCAACAGACAATAGACAACAATGGGAACCCGTTCATGGTGCTGATCCAATAGGAACACGTTGGAAAAGATACAATTGAAATTATCGTCAAACATACAGAAACGGACAGATACGTACGTCTATCGAAGGTATCTAACTATATCGAAGTGATTTATTATAATATTTTATAATGCAATTTTAGAAAAATTCTTCAAATGGTTGCTGTACAACCATAGGATAACAAAATGTAGGCAATATGTGGTATGGTTGATCCGGGTGAAAAGCTAAACAATACATTATATATATATATATGTGGCACTTAAAGCCCCAAAGGGCTCATTGGCCGAGCTTCTCTTCCATTACTGTTGTGCGTCTTAAATTTGGACAGTATTAGAAGGGACCTACTTATTTTAACCGGTTCCGAACGGCAGAACACTTGTGACATCACTTTTTCTGAGCTTTGTCACAGAGTTCTTTTAGAAGCTTTTAGCTTTTAGTGTGGATGCCGTAGCTCAGTGGTTAGTGTGTTCGCCTTCTGATCTGTAGGTCGTGGTTCAATCCCCGGCTGATGCATAACAAATTTAATATCGATAAGATTTTTCTTTCGAATGGTACCCACCTGTCGGCAAGCAATTGGCAATTCTTCCGACAGTAACAACTTGCCATGAAAAAAAAAAAAAACAATACATTAATACGCGAATTTATAGAAGAAGCTTTAGATAATATGGGTACATGTATGTGTGATATACAATTTTATTTTTTGCAGATAGTACAACTATGATCGAAGAATTTTTCAAAAATGGCACGAACGAGATACATAAGTAGAACAATTGAGTGAAATTTAATATTAAAGTTTGTATGTCCTATTGGAATTAGTAATAGTTGGTTTTTCGAATTACCACTAAAAATTGTGGCAATATTTCGGACAATAATTTCTTTTTAATCTAGCCGTTTATTAAATAGATGTATAAGAAGCAAGAAGAAATAACACTTCGGCTTTGCGACCAATAGTATTTCCTTTGGCTACGTCTTCTCACACACGTCTTCACATATATCCATCTGTACATTTGTTATACTATTCGAAAGGAAAATGTAAGACCTTTAATCCGATTAAACATTTTTGTTATTTATTCCTTTGTTGCAATTTTGAACCACACTTGTTTTGGGTTTTTTTTCTGTAGATTGTTTATTGCTTCATTACACTTTTGTAGACTTCCGCTTGAAAGATGATTGCTAAGCTACCAAGACTGACTGATATTTGGGTACTGAGATAATATATTCTAGATCCTGTGCCTTCTTCAGTCTTGGATCCATCAGTGTACCATGAAATGTCATCACAGGCAATACTGATTTTTGAGTTATCCCAGTCTATCCTGTTTGGGACGTGAGTTTTATACTTCCTGTTAAAGATATATCACGGAGGCATTAAGTCAAGAGGCACCCAAAAGCTTTTCGTATCGTCTCCTATCTTTAACAATGGAACGGTGTCCATTTACATGCAGATCTTGTGGTATGAACCCGATATGCATCAGTCTGTGTGTACTAATGATTGCATTATTTATACGGTTAAATCCAATGGCAGCATACCCAAAATTACATTGAGTGTTGCCGTCGGCGTGCGAAGGCACCTAGTGATGCAGGAGTTAATTACTCTTTGCAGTTCTAGTCTATTCACAGTTGTTTTTTCCACCATACTATAGTCCCTTAGGTGCTGATTGGGAGGATAACCAGGGTATACATTTTGTGAAGCCATATCGGCTTCATTCCCCTGTTTTTAGCATAGATTCGTTTACAATTCCAGAGACCATTACCCGCTTTCGGAATAGGACGATCAATGTGAGGTTTCCAGTTCAATTTACTGTCTAAAGTTACCCCAAGATATTTGGCTTGGAAGCCTATTTCTTTGCCAAAGACCTTTATTGGTCTCAGGTCACACTTTCTTTTAGGTGTAAAAGGTACAATTGTTGTCTTCTCAGGGTTTACCGATAAACTCTAACTGACACACCACTAGTCTACAAACTTTATTGTATCTTTTAGTAGATCAGAGACGGTCTGCTCGTCTTTGCCAC
Source organism: Megamerina dolium (assembly GCA_963854835.1). Classification (NCBI taxonomy): domain Eukaryota; kingdom Metazoa; phylum Arthropoda; class Insecta; order Diptera; family Megamerinidae; genus Megamerina; species Megamerina dolium. Next base: position 69,620,449 of record OY978525.1, read on the forward strand.
TAACTGCAATAACTAGGTCATCAGCATAGGCAATCAGATCATATCTTCGCTCCCTGAGAGTACGGATTAATCCGTTGATGACTATAGACCAGAGTAGAGGAGATATTACGTCTCCTTGGGAACATCCCTGGGCTGTCCTAGCTAGTATCCCAATACCGTTTAAGTCGGACTCAATAAGCCTACTTCTAAGCATCATGGAAATCCATCTGTTAAGTACAGTTGGCACTTGAAATACCCCTAAAGCTGATTCTATAGCTTCATAGGTGGTGTTGTTGAAGACCTCCTATATGTATAAGGAACCTACCAGGCAGATTTCTTTTTCATCGATGAGCATGTTGGTGTATGCTTAGAGGATTTCGGAGAAGGATTTCATTACGGAGATATCTCTTTTTAACCTTTTCATTCTTTTAAGTATACACGACATCAGGCTTATTGGCCTGAATGATTTTGTCTTTTTTATTTGGTTTTCCGGCTTTGGGGAGGTAACATTCACTGTTCTTCAAGCCTCCGGAATATAGACAACGTTTCATACATCAACTAACCATCAAAATTAACCCCTAACTAATTTGATTTGTTCACATTTTTCGACTTTTGACAAACAAGAAGCGTAAAGTGACAAAAAAAAAAAATCGCTAGCGTCTGAAAAATGTAAACTGAACTATAATTTTAATGTTTTATTTACTTACTTACTTACTTACTTATGTGGCCACAACAACCGAAAATCGATTTAGGCCGAAAATAACATGCTTCGCCAGCCATCTCTGTTCTTTGCCAGCTGGCACCAGAGGCCGAGCTGTTAGCTGCACCACTCGTTCCCACCTCTGGAACTCGGAACGAAATTCCTGCAATGGCGGACAGCACTGCCTCATACGAAGTAGTGCTGGTGGCCACGGCGGGAAAAGTAGTGGAGGGGATGGCGGAAAATGAGGCTTCCATAGAAGCCGAGCTTTTAGCCAGCCCAAAATCAATGGTAGCATCTGTTGCGGCGGACGGAACGGGTCTCGGAAGACCTAAGCCGGCGGCTGCGACGGTGTTGAATAAAGAGGACGGTGTCACCAGGTCGGCAGGGAAGCCGGTTTGGAGGCAGCGTAAAACATCTGGCCGAACATCTGATGGTGTGGACGAAGACGATCCTAGTGGAGCGGAATCGTTAGCTTTATCAGGTGTAAGCGAAGAGGACGGAGTCTCAAGAGCAGAGCGAATCCTGTTGAAGAAACGGGAGAAGCAGAAGCGAAAGAGACAACGTAAAAAGGCCATGAAGTCGTCGGAGAAGACCATTGAGCAGCTCTCGGGCCAACTCAGTGGACTTCTGCAAGATGAGTCGACCTTGGAGGTGGAGAACTCGGGAAAGAGGTTCAGGGGCGATAGCTCCGGAACCACTTTGAAGAGTTCAACGCCTGAGGAGCCTCATCCGAAGACGACGGAGGGGCCAATTGAGGTGGGTGCTGGGAAGGATGGACAACCGTCTCTTGAGAAGGTTGATAATTCTTCCACGCAGACACCAAAAGGGGCAAATGCTCGGAGAGATGGACGGCCAATTATAAAGGCCGTCAGTCGCTCCGAAAGGGGCTCGAGGCCCAAGCCTAACACGGGTAGAGTAGCTCTGGGAACGACGGGACAGGGAAATCCGACGTCGGGAGGTGATGAGCGGGGTGGACAATTTGGAAAGATTGTTAACCCAGCGGACTCACAGTCCTCGCATGCGGTACCTAAACGTCGGGCTGAACAGGCAAAGGGCGAGCCCACCAGGACGAGGAAGACTTACGCTCAAGTAGCGGAAGCTGACCTCGTTATGGGAGTCATGGACTTGTCACTAGAGGGGCTGCTGGAGGATACTCATCTGAGTACCTTCAAGGTATCTTTGTTGGATGCCATGGAGTCTCTTGAAGACGATGTCAATGACATTGGATTTGTCGGCAGGGCAAGGGTGGAGAGCGGATTGATTGTACTAAGGTGCAAAAATCAGCTATCCAAGCAATGGCTGTGCAAGACAGTGGAGCACCTAACCGGTTTGTGGGAGGTTGCGAAGCTCAAATGTGACAGCCTAACTGCCTTGTCGACAAAGAGGAAGATGGTGATTGTTGCTCATGGCAATCCTTTGGCCAGCGACATCATCCTCAGAAGGCTGCAGCGCCAGAACGTCTGTGTGAAGGACACTTCCAAATGGAGTGTTATCCGCACAGAAGGGTTTGGCGAGGCAGAAAGGGCAGGTGTTGTACTCACCGTGCTGTGTCCTAAGGAGGACGCGGAGGCCGTCAGGATCGCAGGGGGGAGACTCAACTGCGGTCTTGAACAGGCCGCATGCACCTCCGTTCCTTGGCTTCTCTGATAGAGACGTCTCACTTTGTGACATTCGTTTCGCAGTTTATCGATCTCCTCGTTCTACCTCGGCTTCCTATAGGGGTGACGAGCTATCTGCGTATTCGTCTAGCATAAACCGGAAAATATCCTCATCAGGCTTTTCGACTTTCCACCCTTTCGTCAGTGTTTTTGTGGTCTTTCTCGAGTCTGTGTGCTTCCGAATTCTACCATTATAGCAAGGTGGTCGCTATGAGTATAGAAATCACACCTACCAGTTCTCCGACCGCACAAGTCCGCGATTCGCGAACGGAAAATATTTGTCAATGACTGATCCGCATCCATTTCTTCCGCCGGTACTGAGGAACACCGCATCAAATAGAGAAAACCCTTAGAACAGAGTATTGCCCCATTCCTCTACTCACGTGTTGAAATCTCCTTCTATTATGTTTGGCGTTGTAGAAGGGGCATCTCGTATCAGCTCATTCAAAACTCTTTCAACATCGCCTTTTACCATACTGGGTGGGACATAGCAACTATAGAAGTGGATCCAACCGATCTTCGCTCGGACGTAGGGCTTCCCAAGCAGCGGCTTATCCTGAAGGGAATTGCCCTCGCAGGTCCATATGACTTCTTGCTGCCGATTTGGTGACCCGTTTCCTCCTTCCCACTGTTTTTGCAGGCCCCGCAGGAAGGGTTTTTATTGCAGGCCTTCGCAAAGTGCTTCTTCTCGCTGAATTCTGTCTTCAGGGTTTTTGCAGACTTTCGCCATGTGCCCGTATTCCCAGCACCTGTAGCACCTTCTCAGGTTCGGCTTCTCCCGTACTTGGCAAACCACCCATACGAACTTAATCTTCTGAGCTTCCAGCAACCGCCTCGCTTTTAATGCTGGGAGCTTAACCACAGCAATCTACCTCCCTGCTTACGTCTCACGAACGTTTTTGATTGCCTTTTCGTCGAAGTGGCTTAGTTCTTTCACCTGTGATCGGATGTCCTCAACGATATCTTCCTTGGTGGTGATTTCATCCAGGTCACGGATTTCATGGGTCAGCCCTCTAGTCTGCGCTTGGTCGCCTAATACCCTGCTCAATTTCTCCTCAAAGATTCCGATGTGGACACCTGCGCTTTCTTAAGCTCTAGCTGGAACCCGGAAGGAAAAGGAATAAGTTGACCCAGCTTAACATATGCAACTGAAATAAGAGTCGACACGAAAAACACGGAGCGCATTGCATCAAAAGTTGAGATATATACGCTGTGCTCTATAACAGGCTATACACAATAGGATCACATGCGCAATGAGAAAATCCAACAGATGTGCGAAGTGCAGAACGCCATCAAGTGCAGCCGGAAGCGTCGAAAAGAGTGGAAGAACCATGTTATGCGGATATCTAACAACCGTTTAGCAAAAATTACAATGATGGGTAAACCAGCAGCAAAGTGGCCACCAGGAAGGCCACCAAAAAGATAGCAGGATTGCTGCACAACGACATCTACAGACGACTGATTATTTGCTTTTAAATTTGAAGATGTAATATATATTTATATATATCTTGTTGTAAAAGTAGAATATATCTAAGAAATTGTTGTAACTAACAGGATATTATTCTAAATAAAGTAGAAAAGAAGAAGAGGATCTCTCCCTTCGCCGCCTTCCTGATGCGCGATTGATTTCTCCAAGCTCCTGCAGACTGTCATTTTTCTTAACTGCCTTAAGTTAAGCGAGTTACGTTAAAGTGTTACTAACTTCACTCTCATTGGCTCTACTCTCTTTTCTACCGTTATTCTGGCTTATTTTCTGTACAATTGAGTTTAGTTCAAGAATATTCGTTGTATTGGAATGTTATTTTCTTCTGAACTAAATAAATCAAACTAAATAAATCAAACATATTTTGTGAACTAAATAAATAAAACATATTTTGTGAACTAAATAAATAAAACTTATTTGAACTAAATAAATCAAACATATTTTCTGAACTAAATAAATAAAACATATTTCGCGTGTAATAATGATCCCATTCAGTTTGGGGGTTGGCGCTTGGGTTGCCTTCTTCCTGGGGGCTTGCTTCTTTCGCTTTCCCTGCATTCTACCAGCTTCTGCTCTATCCTTACCCGGGTTGCCCTTCATTTGTCTTCCTTTTGAGCTCGAGCGTGGAGACTTGCTAACGAGTTGAGTAGCTCCCTCATATGGTTATTAATGGAGGGTTGTGGTAGGCTCATCATATGGCGCCTTGCCGCTTCCGTCACTACGGTCCTTAGTGCCGCTACCCATGATGGCGCCATAGATGTTACTGCTGATGTTGTTTGTTGCTGTTGTTGCTCTGTATGTACTGCTCATATTTCTGTGTAACCAGCGTATCGTGTGCAGTGGGGCGGGATGAAATAGACAGGAATGGTTATACCCTCACGGAACACTGCCCCTACCCCAGTTCCCTGAGGCCTGTCCAATGCTTTGCCAGTCCTGGAAAACACGAACGGACTACCGCTCGCCCGGAGCAACGCAGGCTACAACTTCTTCACCCAATGCACACTCACTGACCAAAGCCCGAAGGGGCTAGTACCTGATATATAATGCGGCTGACACCTCGGCAGAGCAAGCTTACATCACCCTCTCCTCTCGATAGCCGAGAAACTCAGATCAAGCTTAAAATTAATCAGTTATGGTGGCTATTACACAAAAGATCAAAGTTTAATCTCGAATACAAAGTGCTATTATATAAAGCAATCCTGAAGCCAATCTGGACTTATGGTATTCAGTTATGGGGCACCGCATCTCCCTCAAATATCGAAAAATTGCAGCGAATACAATCCAAGTGTCTGGGAATTATTGTAAGCGCGCCTTGGTATATGAGGAACGTTAACATCCATCGAAATTTAAATGTACTCACAATTTCTGAGGAAGTTGCAATGTTCTGCAGAAGCTACATTCAAAAATTACACAATCATCCGAATCCCCTTGCTAGGCAATTGTTGCTGAGCACCTGGCATCGTCGATTAAAAAGAAAAGACACACTGAATATGCTGTGAACTTGCTATACCTCGCGACTCAACGAATTGTGATGGAACGTAGGGAATATCACATAATTTTAGTTAGTTTGTAAGATTTGAATACTTATTGTTAGTTTCTAAGTATTTTAGAAAGATTCAATAAAAAAAGCTTATTTAACAATAAAAAAAAACTGAAGTTTTAATGTATTTGGAGGAACAATCCCAATGTTTGTCCAGTCAATACAACCAATCACACCTGGTATTTCGAATTTTTGAAGAAAGAAACTTCCGGCTTGTTGCTTTTTGCTCTCGGACATCTCGACCTTAAGGCATTCAGGGCAAATTAATCCCTTGAAAATGCTCAAAAGTTCTTTTAAAACAGAGACACAGTTGCTTGTGCAAAGCCTAATAGATTTCCAACGATTTTTTGATAGCTCCCATCTGCAGAGTTAAGGTCAGTTTTAAAATTGGTGGTATCGATATACAACGTTGAAGTATTGGGTGTATGAATTAGTAACCGGCCTTTTATGTTACATTGATCCACGCGTAATCGCAATGTCGTACATCATTGTTCGATTACGTAATTTTAAATGTCTATTCACTTACTGTCAAAATCAATCGAAAGTTTTCAATTTGGTTGTGCGCATCATATTTGTTACACGATGAAAAATTTTAAGAATTGGCGAAAAAACACAATTTGCGGAAATTTTGTTAAGATACTTTTTTGTAAAGAAAAGTGCGGTTGAAAGTCATCGTTTGCTTGTGGAATTGTGTGGCGACAATTCTTTATCCAATACAGATTGTAAGGAGTGGTTTGTGGGCTTCGAAAATGGTGATTTTGATATGAAAGATAAAAAACGTTCGTGACAGACGACGATGATTTGGAGATATTAGCCGGCGAAGTTCTTTTGGAATGGAATCCATAAATTGCCAGAAAGATGGGGAAATGTCATAGTTTCAGATGAACAATACTTTGAATGACTTGTTTTTTTACAGAATTCTTAAAAATAAATGATTTTTGAGCCTTAAAAAAGGCCGCTTACTAATTCACACAACCAATATATATGCAGATTTCATTTTGTCCAACACAAACACGAAGGCTTCGTTACTGAGCCGAAAATACGATATAAATCTAAAGAATTTACATTTTAATTTCGTTAACATCATTAACAGTATAAAATTACAAATTTACTTACAAGTGGTTGGGTAATTCAAGTGGATTTGAACTCTCCCTGATACTTCACCACAATGTCTGAACACTACTTTCGTTATTTGGGTATGTGTCCTGAAAAAACATATCAATCGAACTCATCACTTTAGTTCTTTTTTATTACAAATTTTTATGTCCACGAAAAGTAATCAAATATCAAATTTGACAGATTAGAATTGTATATCCTTTTTTCTAGGAAATCTAAATTTGCTCTACTAAAAATTCCGTAAATGACTGTTTCGAAAGTGTAACGATAAATAAACAAAAACTAAATTAGCTGATTATTGTTTACTACATAAATATGTTCTTATGAATAAAAATAAAAAAATATTCCAATAGGTCATACAAACATTACCATTTAACTATTTCTTTCATTAAAATTTTTGAAGTAAATTTCCATAATTACACGCTACCTCAAAACACACTGTAATTTAATTTAGTGATAGTAGAATTCTATTCATTTTTCAATTTTACGCTACCAATGCGCTTCTAGCCATTTAATGACTTATTTCACAAAAACAATATGATTTGCATGCAATTGCAATGTACAATTGAAGGCACACATTTTGCATTCGTAGCATCTCTAAAAGCTGCGAGTGTCAGCCTGTCTAGATTATCGTCAAAATTATCATGAAAATTACACACCACTGTTTCTATCCATGCAATATTCGTATTTTGGAAATCATCAACATATCAATTGTATGTCTCTGTGCCATTTTGATGAATTTTTCGATCATAGTTTTAGTGTCTGCAAAAAAGTAAACTTGTGTAAATGTAATGAACATATAAAATCATGTATATCCATTAAGTGGAGTAGTGTAACGTATTACTTGTACTACTGTCAGTGTCGTGTGATAAATATTCTCCGAACATTTATACAGCTTCTCACATCAACAGACAATAGACAACAATGGGAACCCGTTCATGGTGCTGATCCAATAGGAACACGTTGGAAAAGATACAATTGAAATTATCGTCAAACATACAGAAACGGACAGATACGTACGTCTATCGAAGGTATCTAACTATATCGAAGTGATTTATTATAATATTTTATAATGCAATTTTAGAAAAATTCTTCAAATGGTTGCTGTACAACCATAGGATAACAAAATGTAGGCAATATGTGGTATGGTTGATCCGGGTGAAAAGCTAAACAATACATTATATATATATATATGTGGCACTTAAAGCCCCAAAGGGCTCATTGGCCGAGCTTCTCTTCCATTACTGTTGTGCGTCTTAAATTTGGACAGTATTAGAAGGGACCTACTTATTTTAACCGGTTCCGAACGGCAGAACACTTGTGACATCACTTTTTCTGAGCTTTGTCACAGAGTTCTTTTAGAAGCTTTTAGCTTTTAGTGTGGATGCCGTAGCTCAGTGGTTAGTGTGTTCGCCTTCTGATCTGTAGGTCGTGGTTCAATCCCCGGCTGATGCATAACAAATTTAATATCGATAAGATTTTTCTTTCGAATGGTACCCACCTGTCGGCAAGCAATTGGCAATTCTTCCGACAGTAACAACTTGCCATGAAAAAAAAAAAAACAATACATTAATACGCGAATTTATAGAAGAAGCTTTAGATAATATGGGTACATGTATGTGTGATATACAATTTTATTTTTTGCAGATAGTACAACTATGATCGAAGAATTTTTCAAAAATGGCACGAACGAGATACATAAGTAGAACAATTGAGTGAAATTTAATATTAAAGTTTGTATGTCCTATTGGAATTAGTAATAGTTGGTTTTTCGAATTACCACTAAAAATTGTGGCAATATTTCGGACAATAATTTCTTTTTAATCTAGCCGTTTATTAAATAGATGTATAAGAAGCAAGAAGAAATAACACTTCGGCTTTGCGACCAATAGTATTTCCTTTGGCTACGTCTTCTCACACACGTCTTCACATATATCCATCTGTACATTTGTTATACTATTCGAAAGGAAAATGTAAGACCTTTAATCCGATTAAACATTTTTGTTATTTATTCCTTTGTTGCAATTTTGAACCACACTTGTTTTGGGTTTTTTTTCTGTAGATTGTTTATTGCTTCATTACACTTTTGTAGACTTCCGCTTGAAAGATGATTGCTAAGCTACCAAGACTGACTGATATTTGGGTACTGAGATAATATATTCTAGATCCTGTGCCTTCTTCAGTCTTGGATCCATCAGTGTACCATGAAATGTCATCACAGGCAATACTGATTTTTGAGTTATCCCAGTCTATCCTGTTTGGGACGTGAGTTTTATACTTCCTGTTAAAGATATATCACGGAGGCATTAAGTCAAGAGGCACCCAAAAGCTTTTCGTATCGTCTCCTATCTTTAACAATGGAACAGTGTCCATTTACATGCAGATCTTGTGGTATGAACCCGATATGCATCAGTCTGTGTGTACTAATGATTGCATTATTTATACGGTTAAATCCAATGGCAGCATACCCAAAATTACATTGAGTGTTGCCGTCGGCGTGCGAAGGCACCTAGTGATGCAGGAGTTAATTACTCTTTGCAGTTCTAGTCTATTCACAGTTGTTTTTTCCACCATACTATAGTCCCTTAGGTGCTGATTGGGAGGATAACCAGGGTATACATTTTGTGAAGCCATATCGGCTTCATTCCCCTGTTTTTAGCATAGATTCGTTTACAATTCCAGAGACCATTACCCGCTTTCGGAATAGGACGATCAATGTGAGGTTTCCAGTTCAATTTACTGTCTAAAGTTACCCCAAGATATTTGGCTTGGAAGCCTATTTCTTTGCCAAAGACCTTTATTGGTCTCAGGTCACACTTTCTTTTAGGTGTAAAAGGTACAATTGTTGTCTTCTCAGGGTTTACCGATAAACTCTAACTGACACACCAGTAGTCTACAAACTTTATTGTATCTTTTAGTAGATCAGAGACGGTCTGCTCGTCTTTGCCACTAACTGCAATAACTAGGTCATCAGCATAGGCAATCAGATCATATCTTCGCTCCCTGAGAGTACGGATTAATCCGTTGATGACTATAGACCAGAGTAGAGGAGATATTACGTCTCCTTGGGAACATCCCTGGGCTGTCCTAGCTAGTATCCCAATACCGTTTAAGTCGGACTCAATAAGCCTACTTCTAAGCATCATGGAAATCCATCTGTTAAGTACAGTTGGCACTTGAAATACCCCTAAAGCTGATTCTATAGCTTCATAGGTGGTGTTGTTGAAGACCTCCTATATGTATAAGGAACCTACCAGGCAGATTTCTTTTTCATCGATGAGCATGTTGGTGTATGCTTAGAGGATTTCGGAGAAGGATTTCATTACGGAGATATCTCTTTTTAACCTTTTCATTCTTTTAAGTATACACGACATCAGGCTTATTGGCCTGAATGATTTTGTCTTTTTTATTTGGTTTTCCGGCTTTGGGGAGGTAACATTCACTGTTCTTCAAGCCTCCGGAATATAGACAACGTTTCATACATCAACTAACCATCAAAATTAACCCCTAACTAATTTGATTTGTTCACATTTTTCGACTTTTGACAAACAAGAAGCGTAAAGTGACAAAAAAAAAAAATCGCTAGCGTCTGAAAAATGTAAACTGAACTATAATTTTAATGTTTTATTTACTTACTTACTTACTTACTTATGTGGCCACAACAACCGAAAATCGATTTAGGCCGAAAATAACATGCTTCGCCAGCCATCTCTGTTCTTTGCCAGCTGGCACCAGAGGCCGAGCTGTTAGCTGCACCACTCGTTCCCACCTCTGGAACTCGGAACGAAATTCCTGCAATGGCGGACAGCACTGCCTCATACGAAGTAGTGCTGGTGGCCACGGCGGGAAAAGTAGTGGAGGGGATGGCGGAAAATGAGGCTTCCATAGAAGCCGAGCTTTTAGCCAGCCCAAAATCAATGGTAGCATCTGTTGCGGCGGACGGAACGGGTCTCGGAAGACCTAAGCCGGCGGCTGCGACGGTGTTGAATAAAGAGGACGGTGTCACCAGGTCGGCAGGGAAGCCGGTTTGGAGGCAGCGTAAAACATCTGGCCGAACATCTGATGGTGTGGACGAAGACGATCCTAGTGGAGCGGAATCGTTAGCTTTATCAGGTGTAAGCGAAGAGGACGGAGTCTCAAGAGCAGAGCGAATCCTGTTGAAGAAACGGGAGAAGCAGAAGCGAAAGAGACAACGTAAAAAGGCCATGAAGTCGTCGGAGAAGACCATTGAGCAGCTCTCGGGCCAACTCAGTGGACTTCTGCAAGATGAGTCGACCTTGGAGGTGGAGAACTCGGGAAAGAGGTTCAGGGGCGATAACTCCGGAACCACTTTGAAGAGTTCAACGCCTGAGGAGCCTCATCCGAAGACGACGGAGGGGCCAATTGAGGTGGGTGCTGGGAAGGATGGACAACCGTCTCTTGAGAAGGTTGATAATTCTTCCACGCAGACACCAAAAGGGGCAAATGCTCGGAGAGATGGACGGCCAATTATAAAGGCCGTCAGTCGCTCCGAAAGGGGCTCGAGGCCCAAGCCTAACACGGGTAGAGTAGCTCTGGGAACGACGGGACAGGGAAATCCGACGTCGGGAGGTGATGAGCGGGGTGGACAATTTGGAAAGATTGTTAACCCAGCGGACTCACAGTCCTCGCATGCGGTACCTAAACGTCGGGCTGAACAGGCAAAGGGCGAGCCCACCAGGACGAGGAAGACTTACGCTTAAGTAGCGGAAGCTGACCTCGTTATGGGAGTCATGGACTTGTCACTAGAGGGGCTGCTGGAGGATACTCATCTGAGTACCTTCAAGGTATCTTTGTTGGATGCCATGGAGTCTCTTGAAGACGATGTCAATGACATTGGATTTGTCGGCAGGGCAAGGGTGGAGAGCGGATTGATTGTACTAAGGTGCAAAAGTCAGCTATCCAAGCAATGGCTGTGCAAGACAGTGGAGCACCTAACCGGTTTGTGGGAGGTTGCGAAGCTCAAATGTGACAGCCTAACTGCCTTGTCGACAAAGAGGAAGATGGTGATTGTTGCTCATGGCAATCCTTTGGCCAGCGACATCATCCTCAGAAGGCTGCAGCGCCAGAACGTCTGTGTGAAGGACACTTCCAAATGGAGTGTTATCCGCACAGAAGGGTTTGGCGAGGCAGAAAGGGCAGGTGTTGTACTCACCGTGCTGTGTCCTAAGGAGGACGCGGAGGCCGTCAGGATCGCAGGGGGGAGACTCAACTGCGGTCTTGAACAGGCCGCATGCACCTCCGTTCCTTGGCTTCTCTGATAGAGACGTCTCACTTTGTGACATTCGTTTCGCAGTTTATCGATCTCCTCGTTCTACCTCGGCTTCCTATAGGGGTGACGAGCTATCTGCGTATTCGTCTAGCATAAACCGGAAAATATCCTCATCAGGCTTTTCGACTTTCCACCCTTTCGTCAGTGTTTTTGTGGTCTTTCTCGAGTCTGTGTGCTTCCGAATTCTACCATTATAGCAAGGTGGTCGCTATGAGTATAGAAATCACACCTACCAGTTCTCCGACCGCACAAGTCCGCGATTCGCGAACGGAAAATATTTGTCAATGACTGATCCGCATCCATTTCTTCCGCCGGTACTGAGGAACACCGCATCAAATAGAGAAAACCCTTAGAACAGAGTATTGCCCCATTCCTCTACTCACGTGTTGAAATCTCCTTCTATTATGTTTGGCGTTGTAGAAGGGGCATCTCGTATCAGCTCATTCAAAACTCTTTCAACATCGCCTTTTACCATACTGGGTGGGACATAGCAACTATAGAAGTGGATCCAACCGATCTTCGCTCGGACGTAGGGCTTCCCAAGCAGCGGCTTATCCTGAAGGGAATTGCCCTCGCAGGTCCATATGACTTCTTGCTGCCGATTTGGTGACCCGTTTCCTCCTTCCCACTGTTTTTGCAGGCCCCGCAGGAAGGGTTTTTATTGCAGGCCTTCGCAAAGTGCTTCTTCTCGCTGAATTCTGTCTTCAGGGTTTTTGCAGACTTTCGCCATGTGCCCGTATTCCCAGCACCTGTAGCACCTTCTCAGGTTCGGCTTCTCCCGTACTTGGCAAACCACCCATACGAACTTAATCTTCTGAGCTTCCAGCAACCGCCTCGCTTTTAATGCTGGGAGCTTAACCACAGCAATCTACCTCCCTGCTTACGTCTCACGAACGTTTTTGATTGCCTTTTCGTCGAAGTGGCTTAGTTCTTTCACCTGTGATCGGATGTCCTCAACGATATCTTCCTTGGTGGTGATTTCATCCAGGTCACGGATTTCATGGGTCAGCCCTCTAGTCTGCGCTTGGTCGCCTAATACCCTGCTCAATTTCTCCTCAAAGATTCCGATGTGGACACCTGCGCTTTCTTAAGCTCTAGCTGGAACCCGGAAGGAAAAGGAATAAGTTGACCCAGCTTAACATATGCAACTGAAATAAGAGTCGACACGAAAAACACGGAGCGCATTGCATCAAAAGTTGAGATATATACGCTGTGCTCTATAACAGGCTATACACAATAGGATCACATGCGCAATGAGAAAATCCAACAGATGTGCGAAGTGCAGAACGCCATCAAGTGCAGCCGGAAGCGTCGAAAAGAGTGGAAGAACCATGTTATGCGGATATCTAACAACCGTTTAGCAAAAATTACAATGATGGGTAAACCAGCAGCAAAGTGGCCACCAGGAAGGCCACCAAAAAGATAGCAGGATTGCTGCACAACGACATCTACAGACGACTGATTATTTGCTTTTAAATTTGAAGATGTAATATATATTTATATATATCTTGTTGTAAAAGTAGAATATATCTAAGAAATTGTTGTAACTAACAGGATATTATTCTAAATAAAGTAGAAAAGAAGAAGAGGATCTCTCCCTTCGCCGCCTTCCTGATGCGCGATTGATTTCTCCAAGCTCCTGCAGACTGTCATTTTTCTTAACTGCCTTAAGTTAAGCGAGTTACGTTAAAGTGTTACTAACTTCACTCTCATTGGCTCTACTCTCTTTTCTACCGTTATTCTGGCTTATTTTCTGTACAATTGAGTTTAGTTCAAGAATATTCGTTGTATTGGAATGTTATTTTCTTCTGAACTAAATAAATCAAACTAAATAAATCAAACATATTTTGTGAACTAAATAAATAAAACATATTTTGTGAACTAAATAAATAAAACTTATTTGAACTAAATAAATCAAACATATTTTCTGAACTAAATAAATAAAACATATTTCGCGTGTAATAATGATCCCATTCAGTTTGGGGGTTGGCGCTTGGGTTGCTTTCTTCCTGGGGGCTTGCTTCTTTCGCTTTCCCTGCATTCTACCAGCTTCTGCTCTATCCTTACCCGGGTTGCCCTTCATTTGTCTTCCTTTTGAGCTCGAGCGTGGAGACTTGCTAACGAGTTGAGTAGCTCCCTCATATGGTTATTAATGGAGGGTTGTGGTAGGCTCATCATATGGCGCCTTGCCGCTTCCGTCACTACGGTCCTTAGTGCCGCTACCCATGATGGCGCCATAGATGTTACTGCTGATGTTGTTTGTTGCTGTTGTTGCTCTGTATGTACTGCTCATATTTCTGTGTAACCAGCGTATCGTGTGCAGTGGGGCGGGATGAAATAGACAGGAATGGGTATACCCTCACGGAACACTGCCCCTACCCCAGTTCCCTGAGGCCTGTCCAATGCTTTGCCAGTCCTGGAAAACACGAACGGACTACCGCTCGCCCGGAGCAACGCAGGCTACAACTTCTTCACCCAATGCACACTCACTGACCAAAGCCCGAAGGGGCTAGTACCTGATATATAATGCGGCTGACACCTCGGCAGAGCAAGCTTACATCACCCTCTCCTCTCGATAGCCGAGAAACTCAGATCAAGCTTAAAATTAATCAGTTATGGTGGCTATTACACAAAAGATCAAAGTTTAATCTCGAATACAAAGTGCTATTATATAAAGCAATCCTGAAGCCAATCTGGACTTATGGTATTCAGTTATGGGGCACCGCATCTCCCTCAAATATCGAAAAATTGCAGCGAATACAATCCAAGTGTCTGGGAATTATTGTAAGCGCGCCTTGGTATATGAGGAACGTTAACATCCATCGAAATTTAAATGTACTCACAATTTCTGAGGAAGTTGCAATGTTCTGCAGAAGCTACATTCAAAAATTACACAATCATCCGAATCCCCTTGCTAGGCAATTGTTGCTGAGCACCTGGCATCGTCGATTAAAAAGAAAAGACACACTGAATATGCTGTGAACTTGCTATACCTCGCGACTCAACGAATTGTGATGGAACGTAGGGAATATCACATAATTTTAGTTAGTTTGTAAGATTTGAATACTTATTGTTAGTTTCTAAGTATTTTAGAAAGATTCAATAAAAAAAGCTTATTTAACAATAAAAAAAAAAAACTGAAGTTTTAATGTATTTGGAGGAACAATCCCAATGTTTGTCCAGTCAATACAACCAATCACACCTGGTATTTCGAATTTTTGAAGAAAGAAACTTCCGGCTTGTTGCTTTTTGCTCTCGGACATCTCGACCTTAAGGCATTCAGGGCAAATTAATCCCTTGAAAATGCTCAAAAGTTCTTTTAAAACAGAGACACAGTTGCTTGTGCAAAGCCTAATAGATTTCCAACGATTTTTTGATAGCTCCCATCTGCAGAGTAAAGGTCAGTTTTAAAATTGGTGGTATCGATATACAACGTTGAAGTATTGGGTGTATGAATTAGTAACCGGCCTTTTATGTTACATTGATCCACGCGTAATCGCAATGTCGTACATCATTGTTCGATTACGTAATTTTAAATGTCTATTCACTTACTGTCAAAATCAATCGAAAGTTTTCAATTTGGTTGTGCGCATCATATTTGTTACACGATGAAAAATTTTAAGAATTGGCGAAAAAACACAATTTGCGGAAATTTTGTTAAGATACTTTTTTGTAAAGAAAAGTGCGGTTGAAAGTCATCGTTTGCTTGTGGAATTGTGTGGCGACAATTCTTTATCCAATACAGATTGTAAGGAGTGGTTTGTGGGCTTCGAAAATGGTGATTTTGATATGAAAGATAAAAAACGTTCGTGACAGACGACGATGATTTGGAGATATTAGCCGGCGAAGTTCTTTTGGAATGGAATCCATAAATTGCCAGAAAGATGGGGAAATGTCATAGTTTCAGATGAACAATACTTTGAATGACTTGTTTTTTTACAGAATTCTTAAAAATAAATGATTTTTGAGCCTTAAAAAAGGCCGCTTACTAATTCACACAACCAATATATATGCAGATTTCATTTTGTCCAACACAAACACGAAGGCTTCGTTACTGAGCCGAAAATACGATATAAATCTAAAGAATTTACATTTTAATTTCGTTAACATCATTAACAGTATAAAATTACAAATTTACTTACAAGTGGTTGGGTAATTCAAGTGGATTTGAACTCTCCCTGATACTTCACCGCAATGTCTGAACACTACTTTCGTTATTTGGGTAAGTGTCCTGAAAAAACATATCAATCGAACTCATCACTTTAGTTCTTTTTTATTACAAATTTTTATGTCCACGAAAAGTAATCAAATATCAAATTTGACAGATTAGAATTGTATATCCTTTTTTCTAGGAAATCTAAATTTGCTCTACTAAAAATTCCGTAAATGACTGTTTCGAAAGTGTAACGATAAATAAACAAAAACTAAATTAGCTGATTATTGTTTACTACATAAATATGTTCTTATGAATAAAAATAAAAAAATATTCCAATAGGTCATACAAACATTACCATTTAACTATTTCTTTCATTAAAATTTTTGAAGTAAATTTCCATAATTACACGCTACCTCAAAACACACTGTAATTTAATTTAGTGATAGTAGAATTATATTCATTTTTCAATTTTACGCTACCAATGCGCTTCTAGCCATTTAATGACTTATTTCACAAAAACAATATGATTTGCATGCAATTGCAATGTACAATTGAAGGCACACATTTTGCATTCGTAGCATCTCTAAAAGCTGCGAGTGTCAGCCTGTCTAGATTATCGTCAAAATTATCATGAAAATTACACACCACTGTTTCTATCCATGCAATATTCGTATTTTGGAAATCATCAACATATCAATTGTATGTCTCTGTGCCATTTTGATGAATTTTTCGATCATAGTTTTAGTGTCTGCAAAAAAGTAAACTTGTGTAAATGTAATGAACATATAAAATCATGTATATCCATTAAGTGGAGTAGTGTAACGTATTACTTGTACTACTGTCAGTGTCGTGTGATAAATATTCTCCGAACATTTATACAGCTTCTCACATCAACAGACAATAGACAACAATGGGAACCCGTTCATGGTGCTGATCCAATAGGAACACGTTGGAAAAGATACAATTGAAATTATCGTCAAACATACAGAAACGGACAGATACGTACGTCTATCGAAGGTATCTAACTATATCGAAGTGATTTATTATAATATTTTATAATGCAATTTTAGAAAAATTCTTCAAATGGTTGCTGTACAACCATAGGATAACAAAATGTAGGCAATATGTGGTATGGTTGATCCGGGTGAAAAGCTAAACAATACATTATATATATATATATGTGGCACTTAAAGCCCCAAAGGGCTCATTGGCCGAGCTTCTCTTCCATTACTGTTGTGCGTCTTAAATTTGGACAGTATTAGAAGGGACCTACTTATTTTAACCGGTTCCGAACGGCAGAACACTTGTGACATCACTTTTTCTGAGCTTTGTCACAGAGTTCTTTTAGAAGCTTTTAGCTTTTAGTGTGGATGCCGTAGCTCAGTGGTTAGTGTGTTCGCCTTCTGATCTGTAGGTCGTGGTTCAATCCCCGGCTGATGCATAACAAATTTAATATCGATAAGATTTTTCTTTCGAATGGTACCCACCTGTCGGCAAGCAATTGGCAATTCTTCCGACAGTAACAACTTGCCATGAAAAAAAAAAAAAACAATACATTAATACGCGAATTTATAGAAGAAGCTTTAGATAATATGGGTACATGTATGTGTGATATACAATTTTATTTTTTGCAGATAGTACAACTATGATCGAAGAATTTTTCAAAAATGGCACGAACGAGATACATAAGTAGAACAATTGAGTGAAATTTAATATTAAAGTTTGTATGTCCTATTGGAATTAGTAATATTTGGTTTTTCGAATTACCACTAAAAATTGTGGCAATATTTCGGACAATAATTTCTTTTTAATCTAGCCGTTTATTAAATAGATGTATAAGAAGCAAGAAGAAATAACACTTCGGCTTTGCGACCAATAGTATTTCCTTTGGCTACGTCTTCTCACACACGTCTTCACATATATCCATCTGTACATTTGTTATACTATTCGAAAGGAAAATGTAAGACCTTTAATCCGATTAAACATTTTTGTTATTTATTCCTTTGTTGCAATTTTGAACCACACTTGTTTTGGGTTTTTTTTCTGTAGATTGTTTATTGCTTCATTACTTTTTTGTAGACTTCCGCTTGAAAGATGATTGCTAAGCTACCAAGACTGACTGATATTTGGGTACTGAGATAATATATTCTAGATCCTGTGCCTTCTTCAGTCTTGGATCCATCAGTGTACCATGAAATGTCATCACAGGCAATACTGATTTTTGAGTTATCCCAGTCTATCCTGTTTGGGACGTGAGTTTTATACTTCCTGTTAAAGATATATCACGGAGGCATTAAGTCAAGAGGCACCCAAAAGCTTTTCGTATCGTCTCCTATCTTTAACAATGGAACGGTGTCCATTTACATGCAGATCTTGTGGTATGAACCCGATATGCATCAGTCTGTGTGTACTAATGATTGCATTATTTATACGGTTAAATCCAATGGCAGCATACCCAAAATTACATTGAGTGTTGCCGTCGGCGTGCGAAGGCACCTAGTGATGCAGGAGTTAATTACTCTTTGCAGTTCTAGTCTATTCACAGTTGTTTTTTCCACCATACTATAGTCCCTTAGGTGCTGATTGGGAGGATAACCAGGGTATACATTTTGTGAAGCCATATCGGCTTCATTCCCCTGTTTTTAGCATAGATTCGTTTACAATTCCAGAGACCATTACCCGCTTTCGGAATAGGACGATCAATGTGAGGTTTCCAGTTCAATTTACTGTCTAAAGTTACCCCAAGATATTTGGCTTGGAAGCCTATTTCTTTGCCAAAGACCTTTATTGGTCTCAGGTCACACTTTCTTTTAGGTGTAAAAGGTACAATTGTTGTCTTCTCAGGGTTTACCGATAAACTCTAACTGACACACCAGTAGTCTACAAACTTTATTGTATCTTTTAGTAGATCAGAGACGGTCTGCTCGTCTTTGCCACTAACTGCAATAACTAGGTCATCAGCATAGGCAATCAGATCATATCTTCGCTCCCTGAGAGTACGGATTAATCCGTTGATGACTATAGACCAGAGTAGAGGAGATATTACGTCTCCTTGGGAACATCCCTGGGCTGTCCTAGCTAGTATCCCAATACCGTTTAAGTCGGACTCAATAAGCCTACTTCTAAGCATCATGGAAATCCATCTGTTAAGTACAGTTGGCACTTGAAATACCCCTAAAGCTGATTCTATAGCTTCATAGGTGGAGAACTCGGGAAAGAGGTTCAGGGGCGATAGCTCCGGAACCACTTTGAAAAGTTCAACGCCTGAGGAGCCTCATCCGAAGACGACGGAGGGGCCAATTGAGGTGGATGCTGGGAAGGATGGACAACCGTCTCTTGAGAAGGTTGATAATTCTTCCACGCAGACACCAAAAGGGGCAAATGCTCGGAGAGATGGACGGCCAATTATAAAGGCCGTCAGTCGCTCCGAAAGGGGCTCGAGGCCCAAGCCTAACAAGGTGTTGTACTCACCGTGCTGTGTCCTAAGGAGGACGCGGAGGCCGTCAGGATCGCAGGGGGGAGACTCAACTGCGGTCTTGAACAGGCCGTCGTTAAATTCTAGAAGGATGCAGTATGAGGGGTGCGACGCAGCTCCTGGCGTGGGGCTAGTGGCAGATTCTGCAAGGAAGAAGCCATTAGGGCGGGAGGTGGTCCCGCGCCAGGAACCACTAAATGTGTGTCAACTCAATATTCACCACAGCAAAGCAGCATCAGCAATGATGGTGCGGAGCTTCGATGAGGATGAGCTTGACATTGCACTAGTTCAGGAGCCCTGGATTCTTCATGGAAGGATCAAAGGCCTATCTGCACAAAAGACCACTTTGTTTTATCCACAAACAGAGGGGAAGTTGAGGACATGCATTTTAGTTAGACATGGGATACGTGCGATTCTAATGTCTAACTTGTGCTCACCGGATCTCACAGTAGTGAGAATAGGTGACGGTGCGGGATCATTTATGATCGCATCAGCATACCTTCCATACGATTCTCCAGACGAACCACCTTCGAGAGAGGTGGAAGCTCTAGTGAGATTCTGTGATGGTAAGGGGGTTGGTCTGATCTTAGGCTGCGATGCCAATGCTCACAGTTCTGTGTGGGGCAGCAGCAATGAAAACTATAGAGGAGAGTGTCTACTCGAATTTATAGAAAGATTTGGTCTACAAGTTGCCAATAGGGGAAGAGAACCGATCTTGGTCGACGCACGTCGTTGCGAGGTCATTGGTGTTACTCTGACGAATGTCGAAATGTTGGATAGGATTTTGGATTGGAGGGTTGTGGATAGACTAACCATGTCGGACCACAGGGCCATTCACTTTGGGGTTACGTCCTATAAAAGACATAGGAACGACTGTAGAATGGTAAGGATACCGAAACGAACGGATTGTACAAGGTACTACGAAGTTCTTGAGGAATTATTGCCAAGGAGGTTTAAGAGACCTAGAACAACTGCAGATGTTGAGTATCAGGTGAGGGCTATCAGCTCAGCCATGATCAAAGCATTTGAAGCTTCATGTCCTCTGATGGTAGTGGACGAAGGAGATCCCACTCCATGGTGGAATGGGGAAATGGAATCCATGAAAAAGGAGACAAGGAAGGCTTTTAATCGTCACATGAGAGGGGACCCCAACGCATGGGACGACTACAAGTCAAAGAAAAGGGAGCTGAAGAAGACTCTACGCAACCGTAAAAGGAAAACGTGGAGGGAATTTTGCTCAAATATGCAAGATATGACCGATGTATGTAGATTACAGAGGATCATATCAAAGGACCCGGTGTCAAAGTTGGGATTAATTCGTAAAACGAATGGATCCTTTACAGAGACAATCGGAGAGTCACTGAAATACCTGATGGAGGTGCATTTTCCAGGAAGCTTTAGATCGGAAGATCCTTGGGAAGCCACCCGCAAGGGTGCAAACAGGAATGAAAGATTGGAAGCTGAAAGGATAGTCACCAGAGATGGAGTGATAAACGCCATTAAGCGTTTCTCTCCATTCAAAACAGCGGGTACAGATGGGATATTTCCAGCCCTACTTCAGTGGGGAGCAGAAGCTCTGGTAGACAGGCTTCTGGGAATATTTATTACTTGCCTGGCTACAGGATATATCCCGACTCAATGGAGAGAGACTAAGGTTGTCTCTCCTCCAAAGCCGGGAAAAAGGGACTACTCAGAGGCTAAATCTTTCCGGCTGGTTAGCTTGACCTCCTTTCTGCTTAAATGTATGGAAGGAGTACTGGCGGACTACATGGAAAGGACAACGCTTCTGACAAAACCACTGAGCAGGTGTCAGCACGCGTACAGAGCTGGCAAATCCACTGAAACGGCCCTGCACGAACTCGTTCGCGTAGCGGAGAGGGAACTGTCTTGTGGAGGGATATCTATGTCTACTTTTATGGATATAGAAGGTGCCTTCGATAAGATTGGTTTCGATAAGCTAAGGATGGCCCTTGCTTCTCGTGAAGTCAGCCCAACCATTATAAGGTGGGTGGACAGCATGCTGAGGAAAAGGGCAATAAACTTTCAAAATGGGAGTTACAGACTCAGAGGTAGGGTAGTCAAAGGGTGTCCACAGGGGGGAGTATTATCGCCCATCCTTTGGAACATCACGGTCGATTCCCTACTTCAGCTTCTGGACTCAAAAGGCATACACACCGTCGGGTATGCAGATGACATAGCGGTAACGGTGAGCGGTAAGTTCCTGGACACTATTTATGATACCATGAGAGGTGCACTCAAAATGGTTGAAGGATGGTGCACGGAACAAAGTCTCTCTGTAAATGCTAGTAAGTCGGAAACAGTACTCTTTACTAAAAGGAGGACTGGACTAACAATAGACCCTCTTAGGCTTTTTGAATCGAACATCAACGTATCCAAGGAAGTAAAGTATCTAGGTGTCATCCTGGATAACAAGCTGACTTGGAATAGTCACGTCGATGACAAGATTCAGAAGGGCAAGCGGGTATTGCATCAGTGTAAGAGAGTGTTCGGTCTCATGTGGGGAATCACTCCCAGAGCAGCGCACTGGATCTACACAACGATGGTCAGACCCTTAATAACATATGCTGCTGTGGTCTGGTGGCCTAAGGTCACCCAAAAGACCGCGAAAAGCAAGTTAGATAGGGCACAAAGAATGGCTTGTATTGGGATTACCGGAGCTATCCGGACGACCCCAGTAGAAGCATTGGAAGTCTTTCTCGGGCTGCTGCCGTTGCATATTATGAAGTCAGCGGCATTAACAGCATTACGTCTGAAGACAACCAATAATTGGTATGGATTCGGCACAGAGAGGGGGCACAGGGGCATCCTGTCACTGCTATATAGCAGTGTAAAGGAGGCGCAGATGCCAATGGAGGGAATGGGTAGGCTGAAGATGACGGAAAAGTCATTGAAGACGGCCTCACACATGATGTATGTGAGGAAAATGACATCAGTATTTTTACAGATGGTTCATTAATGGATGGCAGAGCGGGTGCTGGAATCTTCTCTAAAGAGTTAGGACTGGCATGCACTCTGAATCTGGGAAGATACGTATCGGTATACCAAGCAGAAATGCTAGGTCTAATGCATGCGCTAGACCATCTACTGGATGGAAAGGTGCAAGGTAAGAAAATCTTGCTAGCACTCGATAACCAGGCGGTGGTCAGGCGGCTGCAACAACCTACGGTATCTTCTAAGTTGGCGCTCGAATGTGTTCAGAAACTGAATGGGTGTGCTCGTAGTAATGCGATTACTCTTATGTGGGTGAAGGGACACATTGGTATAGAACAGAATGAAGCTGCAAACTCCTTGGCTAGACAAGGATCTGAAGCTGAATTTTATGGACCGGAACCAGTAGTTGCTCTCAGCAGCGGGACGGTGAAGGCAAAGGTCGAAGAGTGGATAAAGAAACTTCATCTCACGAGATGGGAGAACTTATCTACTTGTAGACAGGCAAAGGCTTCGTTGAGGCTATCAAAGGGCAGTGAATCGGGGAGGGCTCTCAGTCTAGGACGAATGACTCTAATCTGGTTGACTGCATTAATAACTGGGCATGGAAATTTCAGGTACCACCTCAGCAAGATGGGTCTTGTTGATGGGGAGGATGCTGATATTTGCAGATTATGCATGGAAGAGGCAGAGACAGCGGCGCACATAGTGTGTCAGTGTCCTGCATTGGCAAGCAGGAGGATGTCCACACTGGGTCGCCAATTTATTGATGAACTCGAAATGTGGAACATATCCCACAAAGAGATGCTTGAAATAACGCGTAATTTTATTATGAGGAAGGAAGTAGAAGAATTCTGCAACCGAACAAATAATTAACACACGATTTGAGGGACGAAAAGGGACCCATATAAGTGGTCTGATTCGGCTAATCCCTAAATTTATAATAATAATAATACTAATAATATTATTTCATTAGAGAACTAATTTATTTTTTATATTTTCCAGATTGGATCTAAGTGGTTGCATCCAAAACAATAACATTTTTAAACAAATTATTTAAATAGTAAAGATACTAATTTTTATTTCCTCTTCCAGATGTAAACTGATGCTACATGCTTAACAGAAAAGATGAAATTCGTTGAGCCAACCGCAGCTGCAGCAAATTTTATAAAGTTAATGTTTTTTTAAAATTTGTAAATTATTTTTAATTGCAAATAATTTCATTACTTTTCATTTGATTATAATAATGTTAAAGTGGAATTTTGTAACATTTATCTAAAAGTGATATTGTATTGCAATTTTTTCAAATTACATAATGTATTATTTAAAAAATCGTTAAAATTAATATAATTACTAATATTGTTACAAATGTTGTAAATATTATTATTATTATTATTATTATTATTATTATTGTTATTAATAATATTAATATTTTTCCATAAAATAAAGAATTTGACATTTTAAATTGTATTTGACATTTTTAATAATAGTTCAAAATGTTTATTAAAAATGCAACCCTGCACCGAGGGAAATTAGAGAAGTATAGCTATATGTTTTCTCTATGACGTAGGTGAATGCGTGATCACACGTACTTGGGGAAAGTGGTTAGTTTTTTCCCAGCGCATATACATAGTTACCCAGTACCTACATATTAACCAGATAATTACCCAGTTCTGGCTAGCAGGGAACCAATGCAATTACTCAATACATATGCACTGAGCCCTCACCATGGGACACACCACATTCATGTTTATTCAATTTTGGTTTTTTTGATTTCCTTGTTCAACAATATGACTATGATTGCCAAGTTGAAAGGCTTGATGAATTAATAAAATGTATTATTCGATAATGTTATGCGCTTATCCATGTAGATATATTCCTCACAAAGTCAAATAAGCAGGTACACATACATACTCGTACATATATGTACGCATAATATAGTATATGCTTAATTTTGCGTAAGCAGATTACTTGCTGGCCGAGTCTGCTACACTTATACATTCCATAAGAGAAATTCAGGCAACGTTGATTCAAAAATTTTCACAATACTTTAATAAAAATCCACAGATATGGTTTTTCCAAATTGAAACCATTTTTTCTCTTCATCGTATCGCTGCTTATGAAACAAAATTTCGTTATATTGTCGCTAATATAGATCCCAGCACTTTAGATCTAATTTGTAAGTTAGTTGGCAAAACTTCAAAAAATTTCCTGATTTTATTTAATGTATTTCTATTAACAGAAAAAAAGCAAGCAAGTGCATATACATTTATAGCCATACAAGCGATAAATATAGTACATTAGCCATACTACGAATATATTTCACTTTGGATACAGCCAATAGTTTACAATTTATTTTTCTCTTGTTATATTGTCGGTGCAGTAGCTCAGTGGTTAGTGCGTGGACCTTCTGATCTGCAGGTAGTGGGTTCAATCCCCGGCTGAAGGCTAAATTTAACATTGAAACGACGTCGACAAGCAATTGACAATTGTTCCAGCAGTAACAATTTTCCATGGAAAAACTTCTAAAAGAACTCTGTGACAAAGCTCAGGAAAAGTTATGTCAAAAGGGTTCTGCCGTTGGGAACTGGAAAAGTCGTCAAAAGTGGATTGTGATCATAACAGTGTTTATTGCAGTGCTGAGAATCTGGTGTAAGCATATTTGGCGAATTTATGGTCTGGAATGTTGTGTTGTATGTGTCAACATTATAAAATAACAGCGATCGTTAACTTGCATATTCAACACTTGCATACACAACAAATAAGCCTATTAGAAGAGTATAGCTTTATGTTTTCTTCCTGACGTAGCTGAATGACAGCGACAGGGATGGGTGATCACACGTACGAGGGGAAAGTGGTTAGTTTAACCACTTTAGATGTTAGAGAAAACCCACATTTTAACCAGTTCTGGCTGGCAGGGAATCTCTTTTAAAAATGCAATTGCTCAATATATATGCACTGTGTTCGGATGAGCAAAAAATATAATAAAAAAGAATGAAATCGAAATAGGCAATTAAAATAAAATAGAAACGGAAATATAATATCTATGGTGCTTTGGTTATAAGACCATTTTTTTTATTACTGGACTGAAAAATTCGTAATTTTTTTTTCAATAGAAAGCCCTAAATGCACACTTATTATACCGTGGTTATATGACCAATTTTTTTGGTAGTTGAAGATTGTAGCAATTTCACGAAATTAGAAGAGTTTGTTAGAAAGAACGGTGTGATTACTGTAGCGAACAACAGTTAGAACTGACTATCGAGTAGTGGTGGTTTTAGAAATCATTTCTTATTTTGTATTTCTAACAACAATAACAAGCATATCGTTGGAGCAATCAACAACTGAAATCATCAATTCAAACCACAACACAAGACTAAACAGAACAGGTAGTAAGACAACCTATAGTGTGTGCATTAGAGTGTTATTGTAAATAGTTGATTGTAAACAGAGTTGATTGTAAATAGAGATTATTAAATAAATTGTTGCTGTATATAGTTGTATAGAATAAGTGTTGCAGTTATTATTAACAGAATCCAGTGATCGAACAAGGTAATTCAAATAGAATTAAACGCTCACAGAATAAAAACGTAACAATTGGTGTCAGAAGTGGGATTCTGTAAAGATGGTGAAAATTGACCAACTAAAAGTGGACCAGCTTAAAAAGCTGTTGGTAGAGATGAATTTATCGTCATCAGGTGCAAAGGCGGAACTGCTGGTGAGGCTGAGGCAAGCTATGGAGGCTAAGGGAATTAATGTAGAAGAACATGAGTTCTTCGAGGAAGCCGATATACAAGCAGTTGTGCACGCTGAGGAAGAGAGCAAAATAGATTCGAGTGGTCAACTCATGGATTTCATGAAAACCATGATGCTGCAGCAACAACAACAGCTACAAGAACATTCGGCTGAATTGCGTACGGAAATTCAAGGAAATGCGTCTCGCATTGACTCCAAGCTTCAAGAACATTCGGTACGCCAAGAGGGCGTTATTAGTGAATTGCGTATGGAAATTCAAGAACATTCGGCTCGACAAGAACACGTCATCGAAAATCTACAGAAAGGAATTGAACTTAGATTTCAGGAAATTTCCGGAGCTATTAATGACAAAGTCACAGAGCTGAAAGAACACGTGGATGAGTTGGATGATAAGCTGAAGGAACATGTCGACGACTGGGAAGACAAGTTCGAGAAATTACAGCACGAACTCAATCAACTAAAAATAAATGGAACAGCCACATCAGTGATTAGAGATTCAAGTACAATCAAATTAAAGCCACCAACATTTGACGGAAGCACGCCATTCAATATCTTCAAGCTTCAATTCGAGACAACAGCTTCGAAGAATCAATGGGATGATAGCGACAAGACTGCTGCTTTAATAGTCGCATTAAAAGGTAATGCTTCCGAGGTGTTACAGATGATTCCAGAGAAAGATCGTGGTAGCTATCAGTCACTGATGGACACACTCCAGCGAAAATATGGAAATGAATACAAGAGTCAATTACATCGAGTGGAATTGAGATCGCGAGTGCAACGGAGTAATGAGAGCCTTCAGGAATTCGCTTCCGATATTGAGCGCTTATGTCATCTAGCGTTCTCCGGTAATTCGGAAGAGTTCGTCGAAAAAATAAAAATAGAGGCATTCATAGATGGTATACGTGATGGAGAGACAAAGCGTGCCCTAATCATGTCACCCAGGAATACATATGCCGAAACAGTCAGTAGCGCTTTGACATATGAAGCCGCCAGCTTAATGTGTCGACCAGTGCCAGGAGTACACAAACTAGAGGGGAAAACATCACATCTGGTTGAAGCAGTGCGTCAGGCAGTAAAATCAGTAGTTCAGTCTGAAGTAAGAGCAGGTCGACGCGAAACCAAATTTAATGGTAAGTGCTTCATTTGCGACAAACGAGGGCATATAGCTCGTGATTGCAATCAATCGAGTATGAAGCCTAAAGGAAGAACAAGGAATCAACACAAAAATAAATTTACCGGTAAGTGCTTCATATGCCATCGAAGAGGACACATGGCGCGTAATTGTCGGCTACGATGCAAGCAACAAAGATCGAATTCACTAGGACAACGAAAGGAAGATCGTGATGTCATTCATCGTGGTAAAGCTGTTACTCCATATCATCGTATTTGCACCGTAGATAGTAAACATTGTTCTCGGGTAGGAAACCAGAATCACATTGTTAAGCTACGACTTACGAATGTATTGTCGGAAGAGTCATGGAAAACCGAACGAGTTCAAGAAGATCAGCGGAACGACCCAGATCTCGCAAAGATTATGGAATATAAGGAGCAGGGCATACGTCCAGATTGGCAAGAAATGGCTAATGAGAGTCCAATAACGAAGGCATACTGGGCGCAGTGGCAAAGCCTGCACTTACGAGACGGATGTTTATTCCGAACATGGGAAAGTGAAGATGGAAAAATCACTTATGATCTGCTGGTGGTACCCAAGGCAAGAATAAATGAAGTGATAGCTGAGTATCACAATGCCTCCAGTGGAGGTCATTTGGGAATCACCAAAACCGTCGAGAAAATAAAGAAACGATTTTATTGGGTTGGATGTCATGACCATGTCGCTGATTGGATTCGGAAATGTAAGCAATGTGCAATGGCCAAAGGTCCCACTAAGAAAAGTCGAGGTAAGATGCACCAATACACCGTGGGTGCTCCATTCGAGCGAATTGCTATGGACATAGCTGGGCCATTTCCAATAAGCAACGCAGGAAACAAGTATGTTCTGGTGGTTATAGATTACTTCAGTAAATGGCCTGAAGTATACCCCATTCCAAATCAGGAAGCTAGTACAGTTGCGGATGTATTCGTCAACCAATGGGTTACTCGTTTTGGTGTACCGATGGAGTTACACTCGGACCAAGGTCGAAATTTCGAATCAGTTGTATTCCAAGAGATATGCCGTATGCTGGGTATATACAAAACTCGTACAACACCTTTGCATCCACAATCTGATGGCATGGTAGAACGATTTAACCGTACCTTGGAGGAATATTTGAGAAAAGTCGTAGATAAATACCAAAGAGACTGGGATGTACATATACCAATGTTCCTCATGGCATATCGATGCGCACAACATGATACGACGGCTACTACACCGGCAATGGCAATTTTTGGAAACGAGTTAAGACTGCCAGCTGATTTAAAATTTGGAGTTGTAACACCAACGAGATCAACCGAAGGAAATTATACTAGCGAAAAGCGGGAACAGTTGGATGAAGTACATCAGTTCATCAGAGAGCGGTCGCAGATGATAAGCGATAAGATGAAGGCCAGGTATGACTTGAAAGCAAATTCAAAAGGGTTCTATGAAGGAGAGCTTGTAATGCTTCATAATCCACAACGAAAGAAAGGCCTGTCCCCTAAACTACAGACTCATTGGGAAGGACCATATGAGATTATAGCAAAGATAAATGACGTAGTGTATCGCATTCAACGTGCCTGGAATAAAAGAGCAAAGTTTAAAGTAGTGCACTTGGAGCGACTTGCGCCATATCGAGGGGAAGTATAAAAACTTGTTCGGGACGAACAAGGTTAAGAGGAGGGCAGTGTAACGAGTATCGATAGTTGATTACTCATCACTATTGTGACTGACACTATTGGCAGCATCGAAACGAATGTCAACAAAAAGAAATAAGCGATAACCAGAACAAGCCAACGAGAAAGGAAGAGAAGAATCTCGATAACGGAAGATTCTGGGGTGTTGCCAACAGAGTATAAATAGAGCCAGTGTTGAGAAGGAAAATCAATCTAATTCCGAATGTGATTGCGAAAACATTGATACAGAGGCAAAAGTTGCAAGTGCATTAGAGTGTTATTGTAAATAGTTGATTGTAAACAGAGTTGATTGTAAATAGAGATTATTAAATAAATTGTTGCTGTATATAGTTGTATAGAATAAGTGTTGCAGTTATTATTAACAGAATCCAGTGATCGAACAAGGTAATTCAAATAGAATTAAACGCTCACAGAATAAAAACGTAACATTATTAAGGGTCTGACCATCGTTGTGTAGATCCAGTGCGCTGCTCTGGGAGTGATTCCCCACATGAGACCGAACACTCTCTTACACTGATGCAATACCCGCATGCCCTTCTGAATCTTGTCATCGACGTGACTATTCCAAGTCAGCTTGTTATCCAGGATGACACCTAGATACTTTACTTCCTTGGATACGTTGATGTTCGATCCAAAAAGCCTAAGAGGGTCTATTGTTAGTCCAGTCCTCCTTTTAGTAAAGAGTACTGTTTCCGACTTACTAGCATTTACAGAGAGACTTTGTTCCGTGCACCATCCTTCAACCATTTTGAGTGCACCTCTCATGGTATCATAAATAGTGTCCAGGAACTTACCGCTCACCGTTACCGCTATGTCATCTGCATACCCGACGGTGCCTTTTGAGTCCAGAAGCTGAAGTAGGGAATCGACCGTGATGTTCCAAAGGATGGCGATAATACTCCCCCCTGTGGACACCCTTTGACTACCCTACCTCTGAGTCTGTAACTCCCATTTTGAAAGTTTATTGCCCTTTTCCTCAGCATGCTGTCCACCCACCTTATAATGGTTGGGCTGACTTCACGAGAAGCAAGGGCCATCCTTAGCTTATCGAAACCAATCTTATCGAAGGCACCTTCTATATCCATAAAAGTAGACATAGATATCCCTCCACAAGACAGTTCCCTCTCCGCTACGCGAACGAGTTCGTGCAGGGCCGTTTCAGTGGATTTGCCAGCTCTGTACGCGTGCTGACACCTGCTCAGTGGTTTTGTCAGAAGCGTTGTCCTTTCCATGTAGTCCGCCAGTACTCCTTCCATACATTTAAGCAGAAAGGAGGTCAAGCTAACCAGCCGGAAAGATTTAGCCTCTGAGTAGTCCCTTTTTCCCGGCTTTGGAGGAGAGACAACCTTAGTCTCTCTCCATTGAGTCGGGATATATCCTGTAGCCAGGCAAGTAATAAATATTCCCAGAAGCCTGTCTACCAGAGCTTCTGCTCCCCACTGAAGTAGGGCTGGAAATATCCCATCTGTACCCGCTGTTTTGAATGGAGAGAAACGCTTAATGACGTTTATCACTCCATATCTGGTGACTATCCTTTCAGCTTCCAATCTTTCATTCCTGTTTGCACCCTTGCGGGTGGCTACCCAAGGATCTTCCGATCTAAAGCTTCCTGGAAAATGCACCTCCATCAGGTATTTCAGTGACTCTCCGATTGTCTCTGTAAAGGATCCATTCGTTTTACGAATTAATCCCAACTTTGACACCGGGTCCTTTGATATGATCCTCTGTAATCTACATACATCGGTCATATCTTGCATATTTGAGCAAAATTCCCTCCACGTTTTCCTTTTACGGTTGCGTAGAGTCTTCTTCAGCTCCCTTTTCTTTGACTTGTAGTCGTCCCATGCGTTGGGGTCCCCTCTCATGTGACGATTAAAAGCCTTCCTTGTCTCCTTTTTCATGGATTCCAGTTCCCCATTCCACCATGGAGTGGGATCTCCTTCGTCCACTGCCGTCAGAGGACATGAAGCTTCAAATGCTTTGATCATGGCTGAGCTGATAGCCCCGAGCAAGATAGATTAACGAGGTAGTAGCGAAATGAACGTCATCAAAATGAAATAGGAAGAATAGAAAGAGAAGAAACTCTACTACGATAAAGGAAGATTCTGAAGTGTAGCCACAGGGTATAAAAAAAGGCAGTTATTGACAAATAAAAGCAATTGAAATCAAAAATCGATTGTAAATAGAATTATTGATTAAATTTGGTAAATTGTTGTTGGACATAGTGATTACAAAATAAGTGATGCAATTAATATTGACAGCAACCGGTGATCGAACAGGGTTGATTCGAATAGAATTAAATGTTCACGAAATAAAAATTTAACAATATTGTAACGAGTATCGATAGTTGGTTACTCATCACTATTGTGACTGACACTATTGGCAGCATCGAAACGAATGTCAACAAAAAGAAATAAGTAATAACTAGAACAAGCAAACGAGAAAGAAATAGAAGAATCTCGATAAAAGGAGATTCTGGGGTGTTGCCAACAGAGTATAAATAGAGCCAGTGTTGACAAGTGACAATCAATCAAATTCCGAACGTGACTGCGCAAACATCTATACAGAGGAAAAAGTTGCTAGTACATTAAAGTGTTATTGTATATAGTTGATTATAAACAGAGTTGATTGTAAATAGTGTTTATTAAATAAATTGTTGCTGTATATAGTTGTATAAAATAAGTGTTGCAGTTATTATTAACAGAATCCAGTGATCGAACAAGGTAATTCAAATAGAATTAAACGCCCACAGAATAAAAACGTAACAATTGGTGTCAGAAATGGGATTCTGTAAAGATGGTGAAAATTGACCACCTAAAAGTGGACCAGCTTAAAAAGCTGTTGGTAGAGATAAATCTATCGTCATCAGATGCAAAGGCGGAACTGCTGGTGAGGCTGAGGCAAGCCATGGGGGCTAAGGGTATTTATGTAGAAGAACATGAGTTCTTTGAGGACGCCGAGATACATGCAGTCGTACACGCTGAGGAAGAAAGCAAGATAGATTCGAGTGGTCAACTAATGGAACTCATGAAATCCATGATGCAACAACAGCAGCAGCAACTGCAAGGAATTAATGCGAAGCTACAAGAAAATGCGTCTCGCCAAGAAAACGTTATGGGAGAATTCCAGAAAACAATTGACTACAAGTTTCAAGAACATTCGGCTCGCCAAGAGGGCGTTATTAGTGAATTGCGTATGGAAATTCAAGAACATTCGGCTCGCCAAGAACACGTCATCGAAAATCTACAAAAAGGAATTGAACTTAGATTTCAGGAAATTTCCGGAGCTATTAATGACAAAGTCACAGAGCTGAAAGAACACGTGGATGAGTTGGATGATAAGCTGAAGGAACATGTCGACGACTGGGAAGATAAGTTCGAGAAATTACAGCACGAACTCAATCAACTAAAAATAAATGGACCAGCCACATCAGTGATTAGAGATTCAAGCACAATCAAATTAAAGCCACCAACATTTGACGGAAGCACGCCATTCAATATCTTCAAGCTTCAATTCGAGACAACAGCTTCGAAGAATCAATGGGATGACAGCGAAAAGACTGCTGCTTTAATAGTCGCATTAAAAGGTAATGCTTCCGAGGTGTTACAGATGATTCCAGAGAAAGATCGTGGTAGCTATCAGTCACTGATGGACACACTCCAGCGAAAATATGGAAATGAATACAAGAGTCAATTACATCGAGTGGAATTGAGATCGCGAGTGCAACGGAGTAATGAGAGCCTTCAGGAATTCGCTTCCGATATTGAGCGCTTATGTCATCTTGCGTTCTCTGGTAATTCGGAAGAGTTCGTCGAAAAAATAAAAGTAGAGGCATTCATAGATGGCATACGTGATGGAGAGACAAAGCGTGCCCTAGTCATGTCACCCAGGAATACATATGCCGAAACAGTCAGTAGTGCCTTGACATATGAAGCCGCCAGTTTAATGTGTCGATCAGTGCCACGTGTACGCCAACTAGAGGCAGAAACATCAAATCTGGTTGAAGCAGTGTGTCAGGCAGTGAAGTCAGTAGTGAAGCCTGAAGGAAGAACAACAGGTCGACGCGAAATCAAATTTAATAATAAGTGCTTCATTTGCGACAAACGAGGGCATATAGCGCGTGATTGCAATCAATCGAGTATGAAGCCTAAAGAAAGAACAAGGAATCAACACAAAAATAAATTTGCCGGTAAGTGCTTCATATGCGATCAAAGAGGACACATGGCGCGTAATTGTCGTCTACGACGCAAGCAACAAAGATCGAATTCACCAGGACAACGAAAGGAAGATCGTGATGTCATTCATCGTGGTAAAGCTGATACTCCATATCATCGTACTTGCACCGTAGATAGCAAACATTGTTCTCGGGTAGGAAGCCAGAATCACATTGTTAACCTACGACTTATGAATGTATTATCGGAAGAGTCATGGACCACCGAACGAGTTCAAGAAGATCAACGGAACGACCCAGATCTCTCAAAGATCATGAAATACAAGGAGCAGGGCATACATCCAGATTGGCAAGATGTGGCTAATGAGAGTCCAATAGCAAAGGCATATTGGGCGCAGTGGCAAAGCCTGCACTTACGAGACGGATGTTTATTCCGAGCATGGGAAAGTGAAGATGGAAAAATTACTAATGATCTTCTAGTGGTACCCAACGCAAGAATAAACGAAGTGATAGCTGAGTATCACAATGCCTCCAGTGGAGGGCATTTGGGAATCACCAAAACCGTCGAGAAAATAAAGAAACGATTTTATTGGGTTGGATGTCATGACCATGTCGCTGATTGGATTAGGAAGTGTAAACAATGTGCAATGGCCAAAGGTTCCACTAAGAAAAGTCGTGGTAAGATGCACCAATACACCGTGGGTGCTCCATTCGAGCGAATTGCTATGGGCATAGCTGGACCATTTCCAATAAGCAACGCAGGAAACAAGTATGTTCTGGTGGTTATAGATTACTTCAGTATATGGACTTAAGTATACCCCATTCCAAATCAAGAAGCTAGTACAGTTGCGGATGTATTCGTCAACCAATGGCTTACTCGTTTTGGTGTACCGATGGAGTTACACTCAGACCAAGGTCGAAATTTCGAATCAGTTGTATTTCAAGAGATATGCCGTATGCTGGGTATATACAAAACTCGTACAACATCTTTGCATCCACAATCTGATGGCATGGTAGAACGATTTAACCGTACCTTGGAGGAATATTTGAGAAAAGTCGTAGATAAATACCAAAGAGACTGGGATGTACATATACCAATGTTCCTCATGGCATATCGATGCGCACAACATGATACGACGGCTACTACACTTTGGCAATTTTTGGAAACGAGTTAAGACTGCCAGCTGATTTAAAATTTGGAGTTGTAACACCAACGAGATCAACCGAAGGAAATTATACTAGCGAAAAGCGGGAACAGTTGGATGAAGTACATCGGTTCATCAGAGAGCGGTCGCAGATGATAAGCGATAAGATGAAGGCAAGGTATGACTTGAAAGCAAATTTAAAAGGGTTCTATGAAGGAGAGCTTGTAATGCTTCATAATCTACAACGAAAGAAAGGCCTGTCCCCTAAACTACAGACTCATTGGGAAGGGCCATATGAGATTATAGCAAAGATAAATGACGTAGTGTATCGTATTCAACGTGCCTGGAATAAAAGAGCAAAGTTTAAAGTAGTGCACTTGGAGCGACTTGCGCCATATCGATGGGAAGTACAAAAACTTGTTCGGGATGAACAAGGTTAAGAGGAGGGCAGTGTAACGAGTATCGATAGTTGGTTACTCATCACTATTGTGACTGACACTATTGGTAGCATCGAAACGAATGTCAACAAAAAGAAATAAGTAATAACCAGAACAAGCCAACGAGAAAGAAATAGAAGAATCTCGATAAAAGAAGATTCTGGGGTGTTGCCAACAGAGTATAAATAGAGCCAGTGTTGACAAGTGACAATCAATCGAATTCCGAACGTGACTGCGCAAACATCTATACAGAGGAAAAAGTTGCTAGTACATTAAAGTGTTATTGTAAATAGTTGATTATAAGCAGAGTTGATTGTAAATAGTGTTTATTAAATAAATTGTTGCTGTATATAGTTGTATAAAATAAGTGTTGCAGATATTATTAACAAAATCCAGTAATCGAACAAGGTAACTCAAATAGAACGCTCACAGAATAAAAACGTAACAATATGTATGTACAGTATTGTTATATAACTATAATTTTATGTATAGCTATATAATTTTATGTATAGCTCTAGATTCGACTTTTGGCCTAAACTATTTTTCGGCGAAACTGCAGTGCAGAAGAAGCTAAATTCTCCTCGAAGTTCTTAGATATAAAAATGCCTTTGCACCAGCTGGCTATGGTACTCAGGTCGTGGTTCTCAACCAGTCACTGAGATGCAATGGATGAACAATAATTCTCACCATGATTGTGGACATGGGAACTCAAACCGATAGCAAATCAAAAACAAAACTACAGCCACATATACAAATATCAACAACACTACATATGTATCTCCTTATCGTCACGCTCAACTCGGCATGCCTACTGTGTGCAACTTCCTACCCGGATTGACCATGCACGCCTATAAAATCGTGGACAATTCCCACTAAGTGAAGGAACCGAGAGTTCAGCCTACATCAATTTCCATTTCATGATCCCCCCTAACGTGGGAATTTTAAGCACCATACTTTTATCAACAACAATATGAATTAAAGATTATACAATAGATTTAAATTTATTACAAAAACGTTACTGGCAAGTAAGCTAAGCTAAACCTTATATTATAAAGGGTTATCCATTTCGCGGTTTCAAAAGTATAGGGCTAGAATTCGACATCTGTCAAACTGAGTTGTTAAAACAATTTCTTTCTTTTTCAGTTCAAAGTCTGACATTTGCGAAAATGGATCGCTTAACTATCGTACAACGCATTAAAATTGTAAAAACCTACTACAAAAATGGTGTTTCTGCCACAGCCACATATCGTGCTTTAAGAGGAGATTATGGTTTACATAATCGTCCAACTACGCAAGCAATTGGCAAAATTGTGAAGAAATATGAAGAGACTGGATCGGTTACAGATATTGTAAGGCCTGTGCATCATCGTTTCACTCGTACCACCGAAAATATCGCTGCTGTAAGTGAAAGTGTTGCCGAAGACCCGAATGTGTCGATTCCTCGTCGTTCTCAGGAATTAGGACTGTCTTACGGCACATTATGGCGTATTTTGCATTTGGATCTACACCTACATCCATACAAAATCCAGCTCACACAACAACTGAAGCCAGCTGACCATTCACAACGTCGCAGATACGGGTGCTTGAACAACAGGCGGTGGACGGCGATTTTTCGAACAAAATTTTCTTCAGCGACGAAGCACATTTCTCACTCGGTGGGTATGTTAACAAACAAAATTATCGTATTTGGGGTTCTGAGAATCCTCAAGTAATTGAAGAGAGGCCACTACATCCACAAAAAGTCACTGCTTGGTGCGCTCTATGGTCCGGAGGTGTGATTGGACCTTACTTCTTCGAAAACGACGATGGAACGACTGTCACCGTCGATTCGGAGCGTTATGGTTATATGATAACCGACTTTTTTTTGCCTGCTATTGAAGAATATGACTTAGAGAATATGTGGTTTCAACAAGACGGTGCCACATGCCACACAACTCGAGAGAATATGGCTTTATTGCAAGATAAATTTTCTGGCCGCGTAATTTCTCGTCGTGGCGATATCAAGTGGCCACCAAGATCATGCGATTTGACACCGCTTGACTTTTTTTTGTGGGGCTACGCGAAAGACCTTGTTTATGCAGATAAACCTTTAACTCTTGAGCACCTAAAAACCAACATTCGTCACGTTATGGCTGAGATACAGCCCAATATGTGTCAAAAAGTGGTCGAAAATTACTTCAAAAGAATCGATGCTTGCAACAAATCGCGTGGTGGTCATTTAAATTATGTAGTATTTCACACACAATGTCAACGTTCAAACTTTATAATAAAAAAAAAAATATCATGATAAAAAATATTTTATATGTGCTTTATTTACATTTACTTTTGAAACCGCAAAATGGATAACCCTTTATGATATGATGATATACAATTTATTAATAACAATATTTTAACAAAACTTATATAAAAAAAATACAATCTTATAGAAAAAAATAACAAAACAAAGCGTAGAAAATTTAGAAAATTTGTAATAAAAAAAACTAAATGGAAAATTCATAAAAATCTTTTAAGAATAAAACAAAAAAAAACAACAAATATAAAAAAAATCAATCGATATATATATATATATATATATATATATATATATATATATATATATATATATATATATATATATATATATATATATATATATATATATATATATATATATATATATATATATATATATATATATATAGTGGGTGCCGTAGCTCAGTGGTTAGTGTGTTCTGATCTGTAGGTCGGTGGTTCAATCCCCGGCTGATGCATAACAAATTTAATATCGACAAGATTTTTCTTTCGAACGGTACCGACCTGTCGGCAAGCAATTGGCAATTCTTCCGACAGTAACAACTTGCCATGAAAAAGCTTCTTAAAGAACTCTGTGACAAAGCTCAGAAAAAGTGATGTCACAAATGTTCTGCCGTTCGGAACCGGCTAAAATAAGTAGGTCCCTTCTAATATTGTCCAAAATTTAAGACGCACTACAGTAATGGAAGAGAAGCTCAGCCAATGAGCCCTTTGGGGCTTTATGTGGCCACATATTTATTTATTTATATATATATATATATATATATATATATATATATATATATAAATATATATATATATATATATATATATATATAAATATATATATATATATATATATATATATATATATATATATATATACAGCTTTTGTCAACAATTTAAAAGAATAAAGAAATTGTTTTGAATAAAATTTGAGTATCAATAAGATAGTAAATATGGGTAAAGCGAAGAGTTGTTCTACAGATCTTAGAAAAGCAATAATTGAGCTTCAAGCCGCAGGATTTTCATATCAGGAAATTGCAAATGCATCAGGAAATTGCAAATCCATCTCTTTCGAATTGCAATGCAATTC
Source organism: Megamerina dolium (assembly GCA_963854835.1). Lineage (NCBI taxonomy): Eukaryota > Metazoa > Arthropoda > Insecta > Diptera > Megamerinidae > Megamerina > Megamerina dolium. The sequence continues at coordinate 69,658,503 of OY978525.1, forward strand.
AATTGGCAATGCAATGCAATTGGGTTTTAATGCTATTAGCCATTTCCGAAAATATAAGACTCATATGAACGTTCCACGCAAGAAGCGACCTCGCAAAACATTTCATCGACAAGAAAATAAAACAAATATCACAAATAGACCCTAGAAAAAGTTATCCAGCCATTCAACGGGAGATCCATTCGGACTACGGAGTCTCCATATCAAAACGTATTATTGCACGTCGTTTGGTTGAATCTGGATTTCATGGAAGAATCGCACGCAAGAAACCTTTGGTGACGTCTAACCAATGAAAACGCCGTTTGGAATTCGCTGAAGAACACGCAGCTTGGACTGAACACCAATGGAAATTTATGGTCTGGAGTGATGAAACTAAAATTAATCGCATAGGTCCAGATGGTAGAATGTATGTAAGATGCCCAAAAAATGCTGAACTTGACCCAAATTATGTGTCGCCGATCGTTAAGCATAGCGGAGGCTCCATAAATGTATGGGGATGCTTCTCCTGGAATGTTGTTGGTCCGTTTTGTCGAATTGACAAAATTCTTCAAAATGTTATGCTGCCATGGGCCGAAGAAAATATTCCCGCTATTTAAATTAACCAAAAAGTTCTTTGAGCACAATTCAATCCGTCTTTTAGAATGGCCATCATCGAGTGCAGACTTAAATCCCATAGAACATTTATGGATTACTTGAAAAAGGAAATTAGTGGTAAAAATATCACGAATTGGGATCATCTTTTCGAAGAAGCTAAAAAGGCTTGGGAATCAATTCCAGTTGAACGATGTCGAAGTTTAATCAAGTTTATGCAGCGCCGATGTTAAGTTGTCATCAAACTAAAAGGTTATCCCACGAAATATTTAAGCTTCGTTTCTAATTAGATGTCTCAAAAAAAAAAAAAAGAAGTGGTTAGAAAAAACTTTTAATTTCTCTTTAATACTTGAATTGTTTAACTTATTTCGTTTTTTTTTTTTGTGTTATTGAATGAATATATATGTTATTAAAATGCTTATTGGCAATAAAAAAATAGCTTTAATTTACAAAATAAAAAATATTTTTTTTTAAGTAGCCGTTTCTAATTAGTTGACAACAGCTATATATGTATATGACTAGATGTAATAAATGCGAAAAATTCGCGTCGCGATTACGCACGTAGAGACAAAAATTGGGGGAAACACAAATGTTCAGAATTATGAAATAAATCGCAAAAAAAATATAAATCGCATACATCCTAATCATACCCTTAACCTACTGAACTCAATGGAGGGGTTTATGGGTGAATGCCTTTACTTGCACCACTTAATCTGCAAGCACCCGATATTCGCAATTACTACAACAAAACAACTGTTTCCTAAACTCACACTCACTTGCGTCTCGGACGCACTCAACGCAAGAAAAGAAAAATCAAACGGTTATTAACGGTTCCGACGGAAACCGCAATTTTCACCTAACTGAATTTTACGCTATACCAAAAATTATATCTATATATACAAGGTGCGACAATTATGTATTAAGACTGCCTCTAGAAAACACTATTAAAACACGATATCTGCTAATTTTTCGATATAATTATTCGAAATATTCTCCTCCTGATTCAATACACTTGTTACATCGATTTAATAGTGATTCAAACGCATGTTCCAGCTCATTTTTCGGAATTGCCTCCAGTGCCCTCGTCGAAGCATTAAATGTCAACCAAATGCCATGAAATGAGAGTTAGTAGAGGAAGATTCAAGCTTCGAAACGCATGTGCTCACACGTAGAAGGCGCGCTTGGTTGCTGAGATATGGTTCGAGTCTTATTACATAATTGCGACACCTTGTATACAAGGTTTTTTACGTTCAACGTTTAACGCAATATATGATCTAATTCTAGTGTATGCTTCCTTTTTGGGGTCAAATGGACAGTAAATCCTATGAGTCAATCAACTTCGTGTGGAGCTTGATTAAGCAACACAGCACATACGAGCAATTCCAACTCATAAAATCAAATTTGCATCACGGAAAGGTACTAACTCCAATTAAGGAATTAGACGCCACGTTATCCGAGCTAAACGAACTATTAAAAAGCCAGGCTGAAGCAACCTTAAAACAAAAAGACGATTTAGAGGCAGCAAAGATACCAATTAGGGCTCTGCAAACTCAGATCGCAAAACAGGGATCCAACGCGGAACAGCTAGAAGTAGAGATTACTAAGATTTTTAATAGAAATAAGGAATTAGAAGATTTATTAAAAGAAAAGGGCATTTCAGAAGAATTTATAGAGAAAAGGCTTAGAACCTTAGTAGGCTCTCAGCAGCTAAGTGCACTCCAGGCAAAAGAGAGGAATCTCGAAAGAGAACGCTGCCTAGCACAGGAGATACCTCTTCGTCGTCGTACACCAGTACGAAAAACACAATCAGAGTCACAACCAGAAGTACAACCGGAATTAAAGCTAAAAATACGTATTGACGAAATAGCACAGACCGTCAGCAGACTAGTCCCAGTACTCACTGGAGTGGAGTCTAAAGATTTGAGTGCCGAAGTACTCCAGTTCATTTCTGAGTGCGAATTAGCACGAAAAGGTATAAAACCTAACGAGTTGGAAGATTTCGTAACTTGTATAAAACCGCGACTATAAGGTGATGCTTTTAACTTGGTGCTAAGTAAGAATTTTCCTAATATAGAGGAATTGAATACACTTCTGCGAAACACATGTTTGATGACCGTCAGCCTGGAACCGCTCACGCATCAAATACAATTCGCACGCCAACTACCTCAGGAATATATACGTGTTTTTGCAAGGAAATTAGGTGATTTAAAATCCACGGCGATACAGTGTATTAAGAATAGATACGGTGGTATCGGAGACCAAACGTTGTTAAAAGAGCTAAAGGGATATGCGAGGATATCTTTTATATCGGGCCTTCAAGATCCATTGCTAAAAACTCATATGGTAACGGGCACGTTAGAAGAATTTACAGAGGAGGCCGTAAACACGGGTATTCTGCTTGAAAGAGGACAATGGATCAATCAGTTTAATATCGGAGCACTATATTCATAAGACGTTCACCAGACTGAGGCCAGTAATACAGTGGCATTTCACCAGAACAGAAATGACAAGATGCCACTCGGAATGAACAAATATCAAAATAATAACGAAAGTCCTCAAAATAGCCAAAGGAAAGTTCTTACCTGCTCCTTCTGCGACAAAAAGGGGCACGCCAGAGACGACTCTTTTAAGAGAATAAACATGCCCTATTGCATAAAGTTTAAAAAATACGGACATGAGTTCAATTTGTCATGCATACTTTTTAGGAACAACAGGTCACATGGAAAAGGCAATCAAATACCTGCACCTAGTAAAGGAGGTCAAGAAAGCAAAGGCTATAATCGCGGAAATTCTGAGACCATATGTTTTATCTGTAAGAAGCCGGGACACACGACTGCAGACTGGGGCAAAGAGTGGGGAAAAACTCAGGAAAACTACGGTGCTAAAGGTAGGCCAGCTGAAATGGAAGGTCTCAGCCATACATCTTTATTGATTGTTGACACACCCTTTATGTTAGATAACAAGATGGTGGAAATTGGTAGTCAAGCGTCCAGTGGAATTGGTGTCCGTTGAGTGTGACGAAACTCATTTTACTAGTAGACTCTGGGGCAGATACCAGTTTAATAAAATCATCGGTAATTAATATACAGTCAATAATAGTCCAACATGAGAGGACTAAAGATTTTGCAATTACTTTTAATATCTGAAGAGAGTATGATACCTGCAGATGGTATCCTAGGAAGAGACAATTTATGGAACCGATCGGTTCGGTACTATGGAAAAGAAGCTGATTTTCTTCAGTGAGCGAAAACAACATTTGATGACTTTACCTCTCAAACCGTTGTACGAGGGTAATAGGATACTACACACCAGTGAGGTCGTAGTACCTGGGAGAACTATGAAGGTAATCCCCATTAAAGTAAATACAAAATTTGAAACAGTTATATTAGAGAAACATATTTTGGTGAGACATTAGGCAGTGTGACGGACAGTGTATGTCCCAAAGCTCAACACGAATACAGATTCATAATAATGAGCTCAAAATAAATATAATTAAGTTTAATCATTCTGGACACGTAGAATACGACATAGACTACACAAAAGGGGTGCCGAAATATTAGAAACAATTAAACTAGACCTAAACTAAACCATTGAGGAAAAGAAACCCACAGAAAACATATTTAGATTATTCCGCGATTTATTTTCATTAGGTGGCGACAGACTTTCTTAAGCAACAGTTATAAGGCACGCAATACCAGTAAAGACAGATCAGGTGCCAATCAATGAAAGACGCTACAGACTTCCAGATGTGCACAAAGAAGAAATGAATAGGCAGGTAGATAAAATTTTGGAAGATGGAGTAATTGTTTCCAGCTGCTCTCCTTGGAACTAACCGATAATTTTAGTTCCAAAGAAAGCAGGAGAAGATAGCAATAGAAATGAAAGCTAGTAGTAGATTTCAAAAAATTGAACGACGCCACAATCAAACAAGTTTTTTTAATTCCCGGCATAGATGAAATTTTAAATGAATGCATAGTACATACAAGCGCGGTCGCAGAACTACCCGACCTGACATATAGATAATGGCAGTAGTTTGAAAAACTTTACATTGGTGAAAAACGCCAACCTTATAAAACATATGTTTTACGTTTCAAAACGCCACGTTGTTTGGTATTTTCTTTTTTTGGAGCCATCGAAAGTTAAAGACCTCAGAAGAATCGTGTCCAAAGAAGGCGAAGACAGATCCATCTGCAGGCATTATTGCGTCAGTTTTTTGGGATGGACGTGGGATAATTTTTATTGATTATCTTCAAAAAGGAAAAACAATCAAAGGCGAGTATTATTCTAATTTCTTGCAGCGTTTAAGTGATGAAATTAAAGAAAAAATGCTGCATTTGGCAAAAATAAAGTGTTGTTTCATCAAGACAATACACCAGTTCACTCATCCACTATTGCGATGGCCAAAATCAATGAGTTGAAGCTCGAATTGCTTCATCACGCACCTTATTCGCCAGATTTAGTTCCTTCGGATTATTTTCTATTTCCAAATTTGAAAAAAATGGCTTGGTGGTAGAAGATTTGCAAACAATGAAGAGGTGGAGTCTGCGGTAGATGGCTATTTTAATGAGCTAGACAGTTCATATTTTAAACAGGGTATCAAAGCTATAGAATATCGCTGCGAAAAGTGTATAGAGCGAAAAGGAGATTATGTTGAGAAACAAAGAAAAATGTTCTCAAATTTGTTGCTTTTGCATGTTGTCTCGTTAGTTCGCAAATTGTACCATATACACATATAGGTGGTGTGATCCAAAATGGTACGTGCCTAATTTTTGTGCCTTCTCTTACTACGTTATAAAAGCATTATAATTGTTATATTATATATAACTATTATTATATTTCCATATAATGGGGTGCCGTAGCTCAGTGGTTAGTGTGTTGGCCTTCTGATCTGTTGGTCGTGGTTCAATCCCAATCTTGGTGCCAATATTCGTGTTATTCACAATAGTGTCAATCACAATAGTGATGAGTAACCAACCATCGATACTCGTTACAATACATAATATTTAACGCATGCACAATATTTACAACAACAAGTATTAAATTCAAATAATAATTATGACTTACTAAAAATAAGTTATAATTATGACCTACTGAAGAAATTGCAATGAATCGACCTACTTTAGAAATTACAATTTCTTCAAAAATTCTAAAATTCAAAAACGGGTTTAAATTTAAATTAGGCTATATAAACTAAGAGAACTTCTGAAATGAAGTCAGTTAGTCAGTCAAGATAAGTAGATAACTCGAAGAGCGAGTTAGAGTGAACTAAAAGTAGAAATCATATTGTGAAAGAGATAACATCCTGTTAAAAGTAGAAACTTTGTCATTTTTCAAAACGTTGACCTAACGGTATTCCGTGAAAAAATTGTTGCTAGAGAAGTCCTGATACATGTGTAGGCGTATTTTACGTAAAGCATTTATACACAAATCAAATTACAGACAAAATGCATATAACACCATGTGCGCAACTATGAAGAATTTTTTTGTTTCGGGCATGAAACTATAAAATTTCTAGACATGATAATTAAAATCATTCCAACATACAAGAATATATTTTAAAGTAAACAATTTCTAGATGCAAAAAAAAAAAAATATTAATACATCATTAATCAAATGTTTTTTTATAGTATGCTGACCATAGATGAATAGAAATAAACTATGATAATGGTATGAGAATTACATTTTTTCCCCTATATTACTCCGTAGGTATATAGGTTAAGTATATATAAATATCTCTCTCTCTCTCTCTCTCTCTATATATATAAATATATATATATATATATATATATATATATATATATATATATATATATATATATACATATACATATATATATATATATATATATATATACATATATATATATATATATATATATATATATATATATATATATATATATATAAATCCAGCGGCTGTGCTGGCTAGGTCATGTCGAGCTAATGGGAGAACATGATCCAGCTAAGAAGGTGTTATATTCGTAACCCGCTGGAAAACCTGACTGCGCTTGGAATTTCTAACTGGCGCCAGCTAGTGAAGAACAGAGATGGCTGGCGAATTATGTTATATTCGGCCTTAATCGACAGCAACAGCAGACAACGACCACCAAGAAGAACATCGTCATCAGGGACACCATAATCATCGAATTACCAGTAACTATATACGTATACAACACTTCGAATAATCCACATAAGTGGCATATATATTGATTTTTTTTTAATTTTAAAAACTGGTCTGGTGGTGTTTTCGCATGGTAATGTGTCTAACTGCTTCAACCGGGTGGAGCCAGCGTAATCTTTGTTAAACTCATCACAAGTCAACTCAATGGACGTCATGTAGTTTGTTATGCTCGCTATGTGATGGCATCTTCACTCTGTAATGAGGGTAAAATCATGTAGCTAGCTCTGCTTACTATGAGATGTCACCTTAGATTCAACTGAAAAAATGCAAATTTGGGTATAGCGAATTCGAATACTTAGGTTATTTAGCCAATTCTTCAGGCATTACTCTAAACAGTGCACACTTCCGAGACATTGAAAATTTCTCCGAGCACAAGTATCCTAAAGAAATGGAACGTTGTCATAGACTATTCTCATACTTTCAATGATTTGTATCAAAAAATTGCACAACCGATAACCCAGTTACTAAAGAAAGATACCCCTTATGAATTCTCTGAGGATTGCAGACAAGCCCTTCTTACTTTGAATTTATAACCCTACTTATGAAACTGAGTTGCAATGTGATGCAAGCTTTAGCGGATTCGGTGAAGTGATGATGCAAAAACAATCTGATGGTAAATTTCATCATTTGTTCTACTTTTTAAAAATAGCTTCCCCAACCATATCCAAACTGAATAGTTATGAGTGAAAACATTAGTTATAATCTATGCTTTACGTCGTTTTCATGTGTATTCGCAGGGTCAACTGTTTAAATAGTCATTGATTGTAATTCTTTAGAAATGACACTTCAGAATCAAACTAGTTCTGCAAAAATTGCTAAATGTGATTTATTTTTAGGGAATTATAATTATACAGTACATCAATGGTGCATCAATGTTGTTGCACTAAGCAGAATTGATATGGGAACTTATGCCACTGAAGCTGATTTAGATTTTCAATTACAAATTGCACAAAGTCGTGATGTAAGCATCACCGAAATCCGAAAACACTTAGAGATCGATATGATGGGGTTCAACCTACGCGACGGAGTTGTGCTCCATCAGTAACCTGCTGGCCAATTACAATTTTATGTCTCTGTTGAAATGATTAATGATGTGATCCGATGGACAAATGTTGTTCACAAATTTAAAAAAACAATTATGAAATCTCATGCTAAGAATTTTATCAGCAATTGTATTCTTAATTCCTGCCGACTGACACTGATGATTATTTAACGAAATTCCTAACAATTGCGTACGAAAACTTATGTAAAGCACAGGAAGTGAATCCAAACAGCGTCACAAAGTGTCCCTTTTGTTCACAGAGTCTGATTGTGTCGTCATCAAAAATGTAGAACAAACAAAAAACTGGTTCAGTGATTCGAGGCCCTTATGACATTCATAAAAAATTGGAAAAATGATCGATATATGATTAGAGATATTGATGGACGTAGAATTACAAAGACGCCCTTAACTTAAGTTATGGGTCGATCCAACATTTGACAATGCACCTGAAGTCTCTAATGCGACACTTATAGGATTAGAATTTGCACCTTTATTATAAATTATTTTTTCTGATTTACTGATAATTTACCCTAATAATAACCTATAATTTTGAAATTATGTTACTGTCTTACTGTTGGGAATGTTCCCAGCACTACAGCACACAAGAAAGAAATGTCTTGGTGAATTTTTAATATCTGAAAATCTTTTGAAATCCAATAAGGTAGAATCTATGTTAAATTTCCTTATGTATATTGGACTTAAAGACATAATCTAGGTCCAAGAAGGGGTGTACAATAGATCTAGGATCGAAGTGAACACAAACTTTAAATAATAATAAATAATAATAGGCGTGCAAACAATATTTTTCAAATTTGCAGTATGCAAATAACATTTGAAATTATTTCAACCAGAGTATACCAAATAGGTGTAATTTTTATGTTCAAATTGAAGAATAAAGTTTTCGGTCTTCTGTTGGAGTAGTTGTGTATTATATTGCAAAATGAATGTTCTGCGCGAATTTCATATTTCGAAGTTGGGTTGTTGAATTATCGTAACTATCGTTGTTATCGTTACTGCAAATTGATATGTTTTCACCAAGAAGAAGAAGAATTTGATAAAACATTTATAGCGCGGTTAGTAAATACGTAATATAACATAAAGTAATGTAAAGTAATGTAATGTTCAGCTTATATGTTTTATGGGTAGGAAAGAGATAGCTAGGAATAATATAAATTAGAAATATGATTGAGAGAAAAGGGAATTTCTCTCTATTTTTGATGCACGCACCGTTGAAAATCGAATTCCAACATTACATTACCTACTAATCCGTTTTGACTAATCGCTCTTATGACTTTATATGAAATAGATCAGAACAGCTAATCTATTACCTATCGATACGTGTTGACTAATCGCACCATTATTTGTAATTTCTTTAGCCTTCCCATGAAATTGACAAATAACAAATTCTTGAGGAAGATTTTATCTTGAAATGTTGGTGTGACTCGGTATGCTGTAGTCGTGTATCTACGATACAAGATGTATTCTACGCATCCTTTACTCAATCAATGATAAAAGTTATAACTGAAAAAACAAATTCTGAAGGTTTGCGAGTATTTGCGACTAATTGGAAGAATATCGATGATGATTTGATTCGTGCTTATATTAGCGTTTTAATTTCGAGCGGAGTATGTGGGTGCCGTAGCTTAGTGGTTAGTGCGTTGGCATTCTAATCTGTAGATCATGGTTTCAATCCCCGGCTGAAGCATAAATTTAATATCTAAAATATTTTTCTTTCGAACGGTAGCCACCTGTTGGCTAGCAATTAGCGATAACAATTGGCAGTAACAATTTGCCATGGAAAAGTTTCTAAAAAAAAAACTCTGTGACAAAGCTCAGTAGAAGTTATGTCACAAGGCTTCTGAGTTCGGAACCGGCTAAAATAAGTAAGCCTCTTCTAATACTGTCCAAAATCCAAACACGCAGAATAGTACTGAAAGAAAATTTTGACCAAAGAACCTGTGTACCTCAGAAAACAAATGTCGCACACTGCCCGTATAAAATTTGCTTGGGTTAGCAACATTAATTAAATTCTATTTTTTTGTTCTCTTTCTCTCTCTTGTTCTCTTGACTTATTCTTTTTACATCTTCTTTTCACTCTTTTTTGATTGTTATCTTTTTAATTTAATTTATTTTATTTTTTTTATTTTTATTAACTCCCTCTATAGAGCAAGTTTGTGTTTTTTTATGAAATAAAATTAAAAATTTAAACAAAATAAAAAGCCCAATTTCCCGAACGTTGCCATATATTCTTCCCCTCTCTATCTTATTATATTAGTTAATTAAACATTTGTTTAGTGTTTGTTTAGTGACTAACATTGAATTTATTTTCTTGTTTGAAACTAAGCAGTGGTAACTGCATTTTTTTTTTATTTATTATTTTTCCCAGGGATCAACAAAAAATTGAATTTAATTTATTTATTTAAACAACAACCTTTGTTGC